>JARSSU010016180.1:0-31122 GCA_029619165.1 Eurosta solidaginis
ATATATATAAGGTACATTAGCAAATAATCTAATGTGTCGATAAGTAAGCTGTGCCTGTTATAGACGCGCACGAATAGAATGATGCCTGTGTATGGTAGCACTAAAGTCAGAGGTACTATATCAACCCATACACGCTTGAAAAAAACGTGTATCTGAAAAAATTAATTTTATGTCAGACAAGATGTGTATTAAACTTGGGGGCATATTATATGTGGCGGCCACCGTGGTGTGATGGTAGCGTGCTCCACACCTACCACGCCGGATGCCCTGGGTTCAACCCCGAGCAAAGCGACATCAAAAATTTTAGAAATAAGGTTTTTCAATTAGAAGAAAATTTTTCTAAGCGGGGTCGCACCTCGGCAGTGTTTGGCAAGCGCTCCGGGTATATTTCTTCGATGAAAAGCTCTCAGTGAAAACTCATCTGCCTTGCAGATGCCGTTCGGAGTCGGTATAAGACACGTAGGCACCGTCCAGACAATTGTAGGGAAAATCAGAGAAGCACGACGCAAATTGGAAGAGAAGCTCGGCTTAGATCTCTTCGGAGGTTATCGCGCCTTACATTTATTTTTATATTATGTGTAACGCATCGAGTCATATTTTCTTGTGTGAACCAGATTCGTATCACATAAGAGCATTCATTCACTACAGTAAACTTGATTGCCTTTGTAAACTTTTGGTATTATATATATAGTGATGAATGTGAATGTCAACGTCATACATAATTTTAAGTCGTTAAGAAATATGAAAGGTATTACGTTGATTTAAGTTTATATCTTTTCTGTCGAAAAAAAAATGTTTTTCAGTTACAACTTGTTTACATGGTCTTATGAGATATGACTTCATAAATGACCTCGCTGATATACGAACTTATCATAGAATGTTTCAGATACTCCCCTTTGAGCAAAACTTTAAGTTACTACCTTTCTATAAGATACGTCGATATGTACATTAACCTGGGTCGATTTGTTTGGACGAAATTTAACCTATATCGCGCCATCGATGTTTCGAAAGTATTTGGGCTCAGGAAAAAAAATTCCACTACGCATACCCAAAAAAATATTTTTGAGCCTGCAAAAAAAAATCGATTTTTCGACCAAATTCTTCTAGATCTCCTAAAAGAAAAACATTTTTTTTCAAAAAACTGCATTTACCAATTTTGCATTTGCCAATTTACACGAAAAAATACATAAAAAATGATTTGGAGCCTTGAAAATGAAAAATGCATAAAAAATCGAAAAAATCGTTGAAATTTTGCAGGCTAAAAAATTATTTTTTGGGTATGCGTAGTGGAATTTTTTTACCTGAGCCCAAATCCTATCGAAAAATCGATCGCGCTATATAGGTTAATAAATCGACCCAGTCTAATGTGAAAATGACTTGTTGCGCCACCTTGCATTGTCCATAATTTGGCTCTTAAATGCCCAAAATTTCTCTCCCCATTTTGATATCGTACTTGCAGTTTCTGCATTTTTTCTCAAACTTTTCCTCAAACTTTTCTACGTGTCAAACTACAACGCAGAGGTTTGTGTATGTACTTTTGGAGACATAACTTCCTCTATAGCAAAATATATGGTACAAGGAATTTGTTGACCGCCATTCGACTATGTTTACTAGATAGACAACAAGCTGAACCTTGATTCGATTTTTCCATGCCTTTGCTGCACCTGAAGTCTCTTAGTGTTTTTATTGGAGAAAAAGTTTTAGCTGGCGATTGCTGGTGATACCAATCCAAAATGAATGCCAAAAAGGCTTAAAGACGTACTGTAGACGCTGTATAACGCAAGGGCTCTTGGTATAGTCAAACATCGGTCTGCCTTTATTGTGCACATTCACAAATGTTATTTCTTTTGAAAGCTCATTGTATTGTTTCTATGAAGTGTGCGCCGTCTTCGCCCGATTGGGGTTCTTCGACACAATTTCATAAATACAGTTAGTTTATACAACTGATCATTTAACTTCCTTCAATAGATATCGTACACGGTCAGAATATAAACCTTCCGAATTTATGTTGTTGTTGTTGTAGCGACAAGGACACTCCCCGAAGATTTTGGGAGTATTGTCGATGTTGATGATTCTTTGGCGGATATAGATCCGGTACGTTCCCGTAACAAGCACCATTAAGTTACTAGCCCGACCATCTCGGGAATGATTTTATGTTACCACATTGAACCTTCTAGGCCATCCCGCCCCAACCCCTGGTTCCATGTGGAACTATGTGTATCAAACATGCATACTCGTAACAGGATTCGCCTCGCGTAGGTGAGGTTGACAATTATCATCGCCTGAGTCCCCCTACTAATCGTGAATTAAAATCTAGTGATCCATCTTAATTAATTTCCACCAGCGCTGAGTTATTTTATATTTAAATCAACAATTAAGAGAGCACGAAACAATGCGTAGGTAGCCACTCGGCAGTGTCTGGCAATCGCTCCGGGTGTATTTCTGCTATGAAAAGCTTTCAGTGAAAACTCATCTGCCTTTGCAGATGTCGTTCGGAGTCGGCATAAAACATGTAGGTCCCGTCAGGCCGATTTGTAAGGAAAATCAAGAGGAGCACGACGCAATTTGGAAGAAAAGCTAGGCCTTAGATCTCTTCGGAAGTTATCGCGCCTTACATTTATTTTTATTTTAGTTAATCATAAATGAAATTAAGCAATTATTTCTTTCTTTTTTTTCTAGGAGCTTACTTTTTCAAAAAGGTTCGTAGTAGGGATGCTTCCTATCATGTCTGAGATTTAAGTTCAATGATCTTTAAATGAGCAAGTGAATATTGATTCAATATTTTTTATGTAGTTACTATGTATAAATTATTCAAAATGGGCTTGAGATGCTCTTTAAAAATGGCAGACGAACATTCTCTGATTGGAACTCTTTATTTATGATATGAATATCGCGACGAATTTATAGGCACGAGGATTGAAAATATGGCCAAATCGATTTCCAATGGTTTTCAATACATGAACCAAGGGGTAACAGAAGTGAATTGCATAAATTACCTGCATGGAAGTTGCCTTTGTTCCGCCGCGACTTGATGATTGAACAATTGTTGAACAAATCCATTTAAGTGAATGAAAATTATATGCGGGTTGTTGAAAATCGAATGCAATAAACAGGCTGTTCAATTTAACAAATTTTGAGGCCGCATTCTGCATTTTCACCTCAGTGAAAAAGAAACACAAATATCAAAATCGTGGCTACTTGTCTAAAAAGGACCGAAATTGACAAAAAAGGTACCAGCGGACTAAACAGGGCTGGAAAGGACCAATGTGGCAACCGTGACTATGACATTGTTGCCATAAAAGTAAGCCCAATATTCACATCGTTTCTTTGACAGATGTCGCAGTACCGTGAATATCATTGGCAAGAAACAAAATAGAAATAGAAATTATGAAGAAAAAGAAAAAACCGCTGTGATAGCAAAAAGTTGCACTGGAATAAACAAATTTTCTTCGATTTTCAGCTTTACTACAAGTTTAAGAAACATGAAATAAATACATCACAATAAGTTAAATCACCTTCCGATTTTAACTATTTAATGAAATACATACATAGGTAGATATTATAGCATCTATTCAAAATTTTTTCTCATTAAACAATGCGTCATGGTTGAATGCTCTTGCTGAATGCGTGTTTGTACGTATGGTTCTCAGCGAACAAACACATATATATTTTTTTTTGTGTGTAATTTTGTCTTAACAATTTTAGTTTAGTTAAAAAGGAATCAGACATTTTTTAAGTCAAAATAAAAGTAATTTATTCAAAAATTAATTGCGTTTTTATTTAAAAAAATGTGTAAATGAAAAAAAAATCGTTGCCAAGAAAAATCGTTAAAAAGCACTTGTATCCCATATCTATTCCAAGCGACTGTATGTAAGTAAGCATGAAAAAATTGTGTTTCAAATTAAATGCTGCACGTAAACAATTCAGTTGAATGCTTATCTAAAATCTAATTATTTTACTTTTCTGCTCAACAAAAACAGCAACATATTACTGCATGTAGGAACAGTGGCGGCGCATACCAGATCAACCTAAATTCATTTATTAAGCAACAACGGAAACATTGCCTGATCTATATGCATGATTGTGTATATCAAATGTGGTTGCTATTGAATGACACGAAGACATGCATGCCACCAGTCAAGGATGTTGCATGTTGCATGCATTTCACTTACTTGTAAATGTTGCGCGGCTTAAACATATGAATACTCATTTAGGTATTGTTATTGTTGTGAAATTTTTCAATCTAATTGATGGCTGTAGAAAAATTTACAAAATCTTAGACTTGATCTCGATTTGGCGGAAAAATAAAATATTTAAAAAAATTATTTCTTTTAGTATTTTTTTTTCACTCATGCTCCTTGCACTCACTGACTTCTGGACTTTTGCGCGCTTTTTTTTTCATTGCTCAAATTAAAGCGCTGATGACTTGTCGTTGGACATATTGATATAAAATAGATATTTATGTATGTATATAACAACAATTTCTCATTGCCTTGATCTACATGCTATTGACGTACGTATTTACGTTTTGTTCGGCGTATTTCTTTCATGGCGACTCCACAGTCTGCTGGCGTCTAGGCTCTACAGCTGTCACAACTCATTCGTACAGTTTCTTCAACTTCAACGTAACGCGCGTCATTTGAAACATTACAGTCTTGCCGCTGTAAGTGTTCTATCAAGCATATGTTCTTAAGGCGGCGGCGGCGAAAGAAAAAAGTCAATAAACAACAATGGAGACTGCCATTTAGTGAGTAAATCATTTCATTTTTAACGACAGTTCATGTTGTAATTACGATTTCTGTGTCGTTTGTATTGATAAGTGAAGTGGCTTTGATCAGCGCACTGCAATGCGCCAGCGCACTTAGTTGTTGTTATTAATATTGTAAATATGTGCACGTACAAGTGGCTTTACTGCCGTTTCGTTTGTGCTTTCATTGGGGCAACTTACAATTTTTAATTTTTCATTTGTGTTGCGCATCTTGTTCTGCCTTCAACCTCAATTTCGTTAACTCTTCGCTTGCATTATTAATTATTGTTGTTCAATTTACAACGCTGCTTGATTTTTACTTTGTTCTTGTTCTGAGTTCGACTCTTTTCTGCGCTTATCAGCTGCATTTTTCTTTACGTGATTGTTGCTGACTTTTTGATTTCCACACCTTCTTACTCCTCCCGCTCTTCTGTGGTTTGTTCATCTAATTACATTTAAAATGTAACTTGTAAGTCACACTGCGCTTCGTCGTTTGCTTTTGAGTGAATTTTTGTTATGTCGTAATGCATTACATTTGACATTTATCAAGTGTTTGTTGAAGGTTTATTTGAGAACATATCAATTAGTTGTCAATTTGTAATTGTTCTTATATAGCAGGATGATAAATGTTGCTTTTCCCATTTCGTAACTTCCCATGTATGTATATATATACATATGTGCATTTCGTATGGAAGAAAATCTGAAAGACACCTCGAAAAAATGTGCAGAAATCAATGCGAGTTTGAGCGACTTTAAAATTGTTTTTGTTGTGCTGAATTGATTCTGTCACAAAACTGCCTACTTAAAAAAATTGAGAAAACCCTTAACAAAAGTTCGAAACTTTCTCGAATTTTTTGAAAATGTTTTTGAGATTTGTTTCAATAAATTTAATTACAAACTTCATAGACGTTTCTTCTAAAATATTGAAACAAAAAAGAAGAATTTAAATTATGTCATTTGATATAAATTGCCAGTGTAACTGTTTTCATATCCACTGCTGTACATTGATCAACTTTTCAGTCAATTTTCAGTTGACTCCAAAAATTAAGTAATTAAAAAAGACCGTGCAACAGTCGCATGCAACAAAGTTGTAGAATCATGTTTAAACACAGCAAGTTTAATGTCAGAAACTCAATGTCTAAGCAAGAAGGGATGACCTACAAATAATATCGGTCAGAAGTTGCTTGTGATTGGAAATTTGCTTCTGATTTGGACGTTCATTGATGAATATTTCTTTCGGTCTTTGTTTTAAAAGTTTTTGTTAAGTAAAAAAGTTGCATAGATTAAAAAGTTGTCTAGATAAAAATTAAAATTCAATCTTTGTATATAAAAAACACTTGTCACAGGTTTGAGGCCAATGGACTCCTAAACTACTGAACCGATTTGAATTGTTTTGCACACCGTGTGTTGTTGATGTAATTGAAATATAGAATAGGTTATATCTCAGTTTATGGTCGCAATATTATTTTATTGCAATTTTTTTATTTGTTTATACGTAATATTAAAATGTTACGTATACGCAGTGGCACTCATATTTTCAGGTGGTGCGGATATACTTCCGTGTAATTGCTTGGTGTTTAATTAAACAACCTGCTTATCAATAAAAAATATTATAGCGAATGATATCAAGTATAGCACATCACCAGGCCCGCCGAGAGGGGGCGGTTTCTGAGGGGGCCCGCGATTTAGAGGTACTATGACATTTTTTTTAATACAGGAGAGTCTTTAGTTGTTCCATTTGCAATTTTTAAGCCGAATTTCAAAAGCAACGAAAATCTGCATTTCGTTTTAATATTATAGTGAAGTGTGAAAAATAAAAATCTATATATATAAAAGAAAGGCTAAAATGTGTGTTAGTTGGTCGCCGGTGTTTGAAGAGATGCGTCTGGTCGATTTTGTTCAAACTTTCACACAAGTTGCGTAAACCTCACGCGGTGGTTACTACAGGTACAGGGTCTCGAGATATAGGCCCAAAACGTGGGCCAGTGAATGCCTAGGCAGTGTTTATACAATATGGATATCAAATGAAAGCTGTTGATGAGTGCTTTGGTACAGAGTAATATATTATCCCAGAGACGGACTGGGACTGGGATTAGGACTAGGACTGGGACTGGCTCGAGTGGGACTGGGACTGGAATAAATACATACCACCCTCTGGGACAGGCAATAAGGGATGCAGAAGAATGAGAAGGAATTGAGAGAAGAGAAAAAGAGAGAAGGAGATTGAGAAAGAGATAGAATGAGACGAAGATGGAGATAGATGAAGCGAAAAAAACGGAGGGAGGAGTGAATAAAAGGATTAGGAAAAAGTGAAGAGGGGGGAGGGCAGAGTCAGACGGGAAAAAGCTTATTAAAATGTATGCAGATAGGCCAAATTTAGGGCAGGACAACGTCTGCCGGGTCTTCTAGTATTTGTATAAATAAAGAAGCATTTGTAATTGACATGCGCAAGTCAATAAATTTCTGGCTCGTGTCCTTGAAGGTGAGCCAACTTCTCAATCAATTTTATTTCCATGAAGCCTGTCATGTTTTTCAGGTAAATTTATTGATATTTCAAATTGGCGTAATATTTTATTGCGAAATTGATAGTTATAAATGAATGGATCGACTTTCTGAAATCAATTTTCGAATCAGCTTTTCATAGAACTGAAATTGATTACAAAATTCAGTGCTTACAGATCTTAATACTGTGCTCAAATAAAAATAATGTAAATCGCGATTACTTCCGTAGAGATTTTAGTCCGAGTTTCTCTTCTAATTTGCGTCGTGTTCCTTTTAATTTACTAGAAATTGGCGGGACGTGGCCTACTTGTTTTTATGCCGACTCCGAACGGGCATTTTGCAAGGCAGATAAGTTTTCACTGAGAGCTTTTCATTGCTAAATACAGTCGGGGTGCTTCCCAACACTGCCGAGGGGCGATCCCGCTTAGATAAATTTTCCTCAAATTGAAAAACCATTTGTCGTAGCTCTGCAGCGCAATTTACATAAGATAGCTATTTGGTATTTCATTTCAATTTAATTTGAATACAATTTTGACCAAGTGCAACTTTACTGAATTGATCTTAATCTTTGGTAGAGATTTATGTATAGATTTTTTGTTCAGTTTTCTCAGAACTCTGCATCGTTTAACAATTTCAAGAAAATTTTTAGAAGATTTGCTTCATACTAATAAACATCTGAACTTGCCGGTCCATGAGGACGCCACATAGACTGAATGAGTTCGTTTGTTTAACACAACAAGGAACAAAGACTTATGTTACCCCATTAATTTGTTTCGTCCCTCCCACAAATTGTCATCCTCCCAGCAGCTCCTTGCAGCAGGACTGCTACATATTCTCTTACTCCGGGAAGGTATCGAACCCAATCCGGGTCCGTCTCCTCACCCCGGTCCTGAGAAATGGTCTTGCTGCATTTGCCAGAAAAGAATCTTTTTAGGACGGTCATACTCTGTTCAGTGTGTTTCGTGCAAGGGATGGTTGCATCGGACAGGTTGTTCTGGGCTTGATCCCAAAACCCTACGTCCACGTAACTATTATAAATCTTTTGTGGCTCCTTGCTGCTCACGCCCAAGGGCGTCCCGTAGTCTACGCCTAAGCGTATCCCCACTACCTTCCAGTAGCTTCGCTGCTCAGCAAGCCACAACAAGTACCCGCTGCTGCTCGCGCCCCACGGCGCCAACAACTCAAACAGCTGATACCACTCATAACTACTACCTTCGTAGTAGAGCTGGTAGCAATGCTGAGCATCAGCCCCTGCCCCCGTCTTTTTCTCCTCCCCTCTTTTCTGGCAGCAATCGTGCAGGTCAGGGAAACAGACTCTTAGTCCCTGCCTCCGTTTGCACCGTCTGCCAGCACAGAATATATAGGTTTGCGACATCCGCTCAATGCAGCTCCTGCCTTGGGTGGTGCCACTTTCCTAGATGTTCTGGTCTCCGCGACGGCAACCCCTCGACGGGTTTCATCGCGCCATGTTGCCAGGTCGCAAACCCAAATCATCCGGGTACCCCAATGCTTGCCCAAGGGCGCCCAGTCCCAAGGCCACAACAGCAATTGCGTCCTGGCCTTCCACAACCTAGGCGTAGTCACCCCTCACTTACCCCTAGAGTGGCGGCGTCACCCCTCATGCACTTCAGAATTCTGCAGTTCAACTGTAATGGACTAACTGGGAAGATTACGGAGATAGTCGATTTCATGAAGCGGCACAACATCCGCATTGCTGCGATTCAAGAGACTAAACTCACAGCAAGATCTGCATTGCAGACCTGCTCTGGTTATAATGTCCACAGGAAAGACCGCGAGAGCGGAAATGGAGGCGGCCTCGCGTTTATTATACACCACTCTGTGCAATATCATATATTTGATCCTGGCATCGACCGCAGTGACAATGTCTTAGAACGTCAAGGCCTATCTGTCCGGTCAGGCGATGCAAATCTAGAAATCATCAACATCTACATCCCTCCTGTCACCTGTTGCCCCAGTGGATACCGCCCGAATATCGAGGCCTTACTCACTGGCAACAATCGCAATATCTTAGGCGATTTCAATGCCCATCACGACCTATGGCATTCAAACTTGCGGGCGGACAGTAGGGGTGAGATGTTGGCGGATCAAATAGACGAAACGACGTTCTGCACAATTAACGGAGACGCCCCCACACGTATGGTAGGAAGCTGTCATAGCTCGCCAGATATCTCAATCGTGAGCGCAGAACTCGTAAACTGCGTCAACTGGCAGCCGATGGTAACATTGGCATCCGACCACCTGCCCATACTTATTTCGTTCGAGCGTACCGCCGACTTCATCATCACCGAAAAACGCACTTCATAAACTTCAAAAAAGGAAAGTGCGAAGAATATAAATCTGCAACAGACAGCAGCTTTGCTGCCCTCCCTATCCCGACTGATGCCCGCCAAGGGGAGCGTGCCTTCGTAAGGTCATTGAATCCGCCTCGGCACATTTCATTCCCGCCGGGAGAATTCCCGAAATCCGGCCCCACTTCCCGGCGGAGGCCGCGAGCTTAGCGAGGGAACGCGACCTTATAAGACAGCTTGATCCAGGCGACCCCCAAATAGGGATATAAACCAACGCATCAGATTGCTTGTGGACGAACACAAGCGGGCGAAATGGAAGAGCACCTAAGAGGTTGTAACCTCTCTACCGATGTAGGTAAACTTTGGTCCACCGTAAAGTCCCTATCGAATCCGACTAAGCACAAAGACAAAGTTTCCATCGCCTTTGGCGATAAGGTGCTGTTGGATGCGAAAAAATGCGCGAGCGCTTTCTGCCGACAATATATAATGCATCCTACGGTCGACAAAGATAGACGGAGAGCCAATAGACGTGCACATAAACACAAACTCAGCGCGTCACCAATTACCATCACCGCTAGAGTGGTTGAGGACGCCATTGGTCGCACTAAACCATCCAAAGCAGTGGGCCCAGACGGCATAGCCATGCCGATGCTTAAAAACCTAGAGAAAGAGGATTTCAAATATTTAGCGCATGTCTTCAACCTGTCTCTTTCCACCTTTGTCATACCCGAGAAATGGAAAATGGCCAAGGTGGTCCCGCTACTAAAGCCTGGGAAACCAGCTAACGTAGGTGAGTCATATCGTCCGATATCTCTCCTATCGCCAGTGGCAAAGACGCTTGAAGCATTTTGCTCCCTCATTTCCAAGCACATTTGCAGCTAGCCCCTCATCAGCATGGCTTCAGAAAACTCCATAGCACTACCTCCGCGCTAAATGTCATTAGCACCCAGATAAATTGCGGTTGAATCAATATCCCCACCATAGAACAGTACTCGTAGCGTTAGACCTATCAAAAGCTTTTGATACGGTCAACCATGGCTCGTTACTGGAAGACCTGGAAGGGTCTACCCTTCCCCCATGTCTTAAAAGGTGGACCGCAAATTATCTGGGTGGTCGGCAGGCATCGGTGCAATTCAGAAACGAAACATCAAAACAAAGGAGAATTAAACAAGGGGTGCCACAGGGTGGTGTCCTATCCCCGCTTTTGTTAATTTCTACATATCTAAGCTACCTTCACCACCGGAAGGAGTCACAATCGTTTCCTACGCCGATGACTGCACAATAATGGCCACAGGCCCAGGTCCAAAGATCGATGAGCTATGCAATAAAATAAACGGCTATCTCCCTGATCTCTCCAGTTTTTTCGCCTCGCGAAACCTGTCATTGTCACGACTAAATCTTCCGCGACCTTATTTACAACATGGACGCCCCAAATGTCGACCATATTGAACATCCACGTCGATGGCACTACGCTACCGACTATCCTACACCCCAAAATCTTGGGTGTGACGTTTGATCAGGATCTACATTTTGGTGCGCACGCAACCGCAATTGTTCCAAGAATTCAGAGCCGTAATAAAATCCTCAAATCCCTTGCTGGCAGTACCTGGGGAAAAGATAAAGAAACGCTCTGACCACATACAAAGCAATTAGCCAGCCGATTACGTGCTACGCATCACCCATATGGTCGCCAAGCCTAAAAACCACCCACTGGAAGAAACTACAGGCCTGCCAAAATACTGCTTTCAGAATCGCCACGGGCTGTCTTCTTATGTCCCCAGAACACCATCTGCATAATGAGGCGAGAATACTCCCCATCAGGGAGAGAAATGAGATGCTGACCAAACAGTTTCTGTTGAATACCAGAAACCTGGGCATCCCAACAGACATCTGATTGACGAACCAGCACCGCCTAGGGGCCTAAGGAGTCATCTCCGTGAGCATTTTGAGGAAATACGGCACCTGAGAACCCAGCCGTATGAAGCGGAAAAAACACAAGCAGGTCCTTGGTGAACTCCATAGACAGGCGTCGGACCTTTATGTCGGGAATTGCCCGGTGAATCCAGTACTTGAAGAAAAATATCCAGAACTCGCAGAAGAGGAACGCATAATCCCCAGGGAAACGCGTGTCACTCTTGCTCAACTTCGTTCTGGATAATGTAACAGGTTAAACTCTTACCTATCCAGAATCAACCCCGACATACAAAATGTATGCCCTGCTTGCAATGTGTCCCCACATGACACCAACCATCTCTTTAATTGTAATGTGGAACCAACGCCTCTAACACCCCTTTCCTTATGGTCCACCCCTGTTGAAACGGCAAGTTTCCTTGGACTCCCGTTAGAGGATATTGATGACAATTTGTGATCGGTCGCGGCTATTAGGTGGGCGAGCATTGCTACAACAACAACAACAACAACTTATGTTATAAAATATCTTCATCCTCTTGGCAAATACCAGAAGCTTTATAGGATCAATGAGACTTTCTGCTTCTAGATCTGACAGCTGCATCACTCCTAATAGCTGTAGTCTTGGCATGACAAGCGCATGGCATGACAATAAAACATGCTCAGTCGTTTCCTCCTCCAACGCGAACTTCCTTAATCTGTTATCACTGGCCAAGCCTAGTTTAAAACTTGTGACGCCAGAAGGCAGTGTCCAATCAGAATACCAGTCATGTGTCATGAGAATTGACTTAATTAAATTGCATTTAAAATCCATCAAGCAAACCTCATTTAATTGCACTTTTGGAGCTCAACGGAAACTTTCCACACTTCTACTCGGAACATTTTATCCGTTGTGAATTATGAATAACATCGGTGAACGTCAGCCTGGGGCTCATTCATCCTATAAGATTCTTAAGAGCAAAACACGTATCGTAAAACCATGCGGTTAGGTTTCTAAGTGATATTTGGCAGAGAAAGTGGCAAATCAACTTCCCTTCCTTATCATACTAACAGCTTTCGCAGATCGAGTTTGTTTGTATAAGCTGATTTTGCTGAAGCATCGGTGCGTTAGCATGGTGATCTATGATGAATCCCTTAAGAACACTCATTGCATATTTGTTTAACTTAATGAGGAAGCTCATTCCATAATGAAGGCAATAGCCTGAGCCTTTCAATATGCAGATAAATTTGCTTTAACGGCAACTACTTGGAAACATTACACGGAGGATTTAATGGCTGCATATGGCTCATAAAATTATCATATTTGCTCCAGACTAAAAATCATCCCAATGAAGGCATTAGCTTGAATCTTTGAATGAATAAATAAATGTGCTACATTTATCTCACAAGAGATACCACCTCAACTTTAAGATAGAACTACAGAGAAAATTATGGGAGAATGCTTTAGAGTTCTAACTCAAATTAAATTCAAAGTGCAAATCATTTGCGTCACCATGAGGCATACTCAAAGCAGATGGTGGAATGATCGATTGATATTCATTCACTGGTGAACGGCAAATTTTTGTCAATGCGTTATTTTAACGGTACAATATTCACATATGTACTTGCTTTATTGTTTTGCTAATGTTCGTACCGCTGTTGTTGTTTGAATCCTTCAGTTAAGGGTTTTCAAGAAGATTTTCAAGCGCATTCATCGCGAACATCTACACAGTGTCAGAGACTTTTAAATTTTGACAAGAAAAATACTTTTTGGTTGTAAAAATTTTGGTTGTAAAGATGGAGATTCGTGCTATTAGCGAGCTTTGGGCATTATTGGTCGTAGTGCTTTTGTTTAGCTATATTTTATTAAAATAAACGATTGTGAGCACACAAAGAAATCTATTTGTACTATGGCACTATTGTGAATATTTGATTAGAACTAACCCCGCATTACCGGCGTTTGCTAACATTCGCCAGATGGAATAGCTGATAGAATAGCTGATTTCTGTTGATATTTGATATGAGACTTGTATATTTGTTGCGCAAGATGCGCATGAGTCCGGCTATTAATATATAATGTTTTTCATATGAGCAAGAGCAGAAAAAATTTGATTGAAAATAATTATAATAATTTTTTTTGGAATGTCGTTTCCACCGATCGCAATAGATCGTACTTTAACCACTGCGGTAAATTAAAATGGCTTCCACCTTCACTGTAGGGTCAACGAGGGAGGAGGCAACATGTGTGATGTGGGATGGCCAAAAGCTTCATTCAAAGTAATTTTTATTTTAAGACTGACTCTGTAAAGCTGCATGAAATTTAAATGAATTTGTTTTTGCTGAAAACAGTCACAATAAAAAGCGGAACTACCTTGTAATATTTCGCTTTTTGTAATTTTGAAACATTTTTGTAAAACTTCGGCCAGCAGCTTTCAACTACGAGGCACTTTGTCAACAAGAATATTTTCTTTGCTAACCAATCTAATGGTTTTATGAAAGTATTACGACCATAAATTCAATTAAGAACATATTAAATAACAGAAATTACAGTTATACTAAAGAAATTCTTAAAACTCTCAAGAAACTAATTTCAAAACTTTGTTGTCTTGCCGAAACCAAATATTTGCTGATGTCCCGTAGTTTTGTCTCCAGCAGGGAGAATTGCACATACAATGAAACGTGTGGGTAGAATATTGCATATGTGCTTAAGAGTTTATATGCTTTTCAGCTGTTGTTTATGTATGAGTACATTTACGGCCACACATGCACATGTGGAGGCGTTCTACAAAAAAATGCGCACGGAATTTAAATTAAGTGATAATTGGTTTTTGAATTTTCGTGAACGCTGAACGAAGCTCTTTTTAAGAAGTAAATAATCATGTTGTTTTTGTTAAAAGTCTTTAAATTACACTCAAAGATATCCGCATTACCTGTAAGACGGGTACCAGTATGTATACGTAACACTTTTTATACCTTTCATGAACATGAAATGGTATATTAACTTTGGTCCGATGTTTGTAACGTTGAGAAATATAGAAGATAGACTCACCATTAAGTATACCGAATTGATCAGGGCGACGAACTGAGTTGATATGGCCATGTCCGTCTGTCCGTCCGTCCATCTGTCGTCCGTCATCTTCCGTCGTTGCTGTTTGAACGCAAACTAGTCCTCACATTTTGAGATATCTCAATGAAATTTGGCACAAGGGTGTATTTTTGTATTATATTAGGCATTTGTCGGATCCGGTAGGATCGGACCACTATAACATATGTATATCTCCCATACAACCGATCGTTCAGATAAGACGATTTTGGTTATTCCTGCCGCAATTTAGAAAGTATAAACGTGAAACTCGGTGATATATATTCTAATATATCATAGAAGATATCCTGAAAAAATCACTTTGATCGGAGCTATATATATGTTATATCCCATACAACGGATTGTTCAGATAGAAAGATTTTGGCCATTTCTCCCTTATTTAGAAAGTAACTGACGGTGATATATATTTTAATATATCATAGAAGATTTTCTGAAAAAATCACTTTGATCGGAGCTATATATAGTATACATCCCATACAACCGATCGTTCAGATAGAAAGATTTTTAGCCACTTCTCCCTTAATTTCCAATATAAAAACGTTAAACTTGGTGATATTTATTCCAATATATCATAGAAGATTTCCTGTAAAATCATTTCGATCGGAGCTATATATAATATATATCCCATACAACCGATCGTTCAGATAAGGAGTTTTTTTGCCATTTTTTATTTTATATTTATCTTAAAAATCGTTTAGGTATGTACATCTGTTCACTATATATTTCTTATCTAATACATCCGATTATTTGGAGATTACGAGCGGGATAAGATTATTGTTCAGCCCCATTCATGAAAGGTATGACGTCTTCGGCACAGCCGAATACAGTCCCGTCCTTACTTGTTTTTGTTACATATACACAAACATACACGCGAAGTTGATGCAAGCGTTTTGAAAATAAATGGTTTTATGTGTACCGCCTCGAGGTCAATATATTTAGTAATAAAAAACACAAGTTTTATTTTTTATCGATATATTTCGGTTACACGTCGGTAACCGTTTTCAAGGGACTATACAAAACAATGTAAAAACAAATTTATCATACATGTAATATGTCATATTTTATAAACATACATACATTTTTGAGTTAAACGTCCGTTCGCGTTGGCGTGGAGTTTTGTACTGTCGATTTTGTTGTGAGTAAGTGTCTGTACAAGTGAGCGACGTTGATCGTGTCTGTTTTGAAGTTTAGTCGTATGTCAGGTGGTGTATGTATTATGTGTAACATTTCCAGTGTTAATCTCTTTCTATAGTGATTTTGTTGTTGTAATACCGACGCTTTCTCAAAGTTTGGACAGTGGCCACTAGATGCACAGTGGGCTGTTAGTGCAGTTTTTTGGTTATTTCAAATTATGACAATGTTTCATGTCCGATTTGTGCTGTGCTATTCTCGTTTTTAACTTCGATTTGGTGGTGCCTACGTAAATACTTCTGCACGCTTCGTAGTTGTTGCCATTGCACGGAATTTTGTAAATGACGTTGCTTTTTTCCATAGGAGGTATTATGGACTTGGTTTTATTGAACATGCTTTTGAGTGTGTTGCAGGGTTTATGGGCTATTTTAAATTGTTTATTATTGTAACAGTTGGACTTGATTAGACGCTCTGATAGTTGAGGTACGTAGATTACCGATTTAAACGTTTTTGGTGTTGCGGATTTTTCTAGATTACCTGCACACATCGATCTTCTTATTAATGTCCTTATAATATTTTCAGGAAAATCATTTAGTTTGAGTAGCGAAAAAATTTCTTGTCTAATTTCTTGATGATAGACATCGTCTGATATCTGTAGCATGCGTCGTATACAGCTCATTGCTGTATTCATAATCATACTCTTCGGGTGTTTAGAGTAAAAATTTATTAGTCGCCCTGACGCAGTTGGTTTCTTATACCATATAAGTTTTATCTGGCTATCTCTTTTTATAACCATAGAGTCTAAATAAGGTAGTTTTCCTTCTTCTTCCTGTTCTATGGTGAACTTTATGTTTTTATGAAAAGTGTTCAGCGCGTTCAGGGTATTCTGTATTTCATCATGTTTTACAATTGCGAATAAATCATCCACATATTTTGTCATAATTCTTGGTTTATGCACTAATTTTTCCATCGTATTGTTCAAAAGTTCTTCCATTATAATGTCCGCGATAACTGGAGATGCCGGCGATCCCATGGGCATACCTTTTAATTGTGTATAAACCGTGTCATTGAATTTAAAGTATCTGTTTTCTTCGATACAAAACTTTAATATGTCCATAAATAGTTGTTTGGGCATATTAGTATGTTCTTTTATAATCGTCCATTTATTACGTATGATGTCAAGTGCCATTTGTGTTGGTATACTTGGAAACAATGAAACCACGTCAAAGGAGATGAGTCTTTCATCTTCGCAAATGAAGGTATTATTGATTCTATCTTTAAATTCAAGTGTGTTCTTAACGTTGTATTTGGAGTCAGCCGTGATATTTTTTAAAATATTTATTAGAAATTGGCATAGACCATATGATGGAGAGTTAAAAGCTGAGCAAATCGGCCTGAGAGGAAGTCCTTTCTTGTGGATTTTCGGTAGCCCATAAATCCTGGGCGGTAGTGCCGTCGTTGTCGAGAGTTTGCCTTTTTCCGCCTTCGTGATACATCCCATTCTATATAGTTTTTCCACTAAATTGTTGTTCTTCGTTTGTAGCCTTGAGGTGGGATCTTTTCTATTCACTCTGTAAGTCGTCAAGTCATTGAGAATCTCGCTCATTTTATTGTTGTAATCGTCTATCTCCATGGCTACGGTTTTGTTTCCTTTGTCAGATGATAAAATTCGTATGTGGTTGTTTTTACTAAGAAATTTCCGCGTCCGCTCTACAGTATCTAATATTGCACGGTCTATTGCACTTTCCCTTTTAGCTGTTACATGATTTTTTACAGTAACGAGAATTTTGTGCGCGCTTCTTCTTGCTTTTCTTTGTCAGTAAGAGTTTGTATTAATTCCTCTCCATCAGCAATATATTGGAAAAGAGGGAATCGTTGGCTCTCAATCGGCAGCCCGAACTTCGGTCCCTTTGCTAATAGCGCTTGTATATCTTGCGGAATATCTACCTTTGTCTTGTTGACAAACCAATCCTCGTGGTTGTTGTTGGTAAGTATTTTGTTTCGTTTATTTCGAAGCTTTTCATGTTTTAGTTGTTGCCGTTGTTTTAGAGCTATTATCAATTTACCTGCTACATTATCTTCCTTTTCCACAAATTCTTTGAAGTCTTCTGCGCTTAGCCGTTTCTCTATTTGTGTTCGTATTTCTTGAATTTGTTTATCTTTCCTCTTTAATATGTTGTGTTTGTGTTTGATGAGTAGATTTAAGATTTTGATATGGTAAAGATAAGTATGTCTGTCTAAAGTTCTGTCTATGTTGGATGTATGTCTCGGTCAAATACAAATAATTTATTACACTTAGATGAATTTTTAATAAAATTTGGGATGATTTTTGATTTTCTGCATTTTAACAAGAACTTAATGCTAGACCTAAGTTTTACCAGTTTTTTTGAAATAGCTTGAAATTTGTTGATCATCGTTTTTGTGTTTATGTTGTTATCCTTTATTTTTGCATACCCCATATTTGTTGTTGTATGTGTACGGCGTGCCTCCGTCGTTTCAAATAATATTCGTTTTTGGCGACCTTTTTATTAAAAGAAATTGGTTTTATCTGTACCGGCTCGAGTCAATATATTTAGTAATAAAAACACCAGTTTTATTATTCACGATATATTTCGGTTACACGTCGGTAACAACACAACGTAAAAAACAAATTTTCATACATGTAATATGTCATATTTTATAAACATACATACATACCATTAAAGGTATGCCCATGGGATCGCCGGCATCTCCATTATCGCGGACATTATAATGGAAGAACTTTTGAACAATACGATTGAAAAATTAGTGCATAAACCAAGAATTATGACAAAATATGTGGATGATTTATTCGCAATTGTAAAACATGATGAAATACAGAATACCCTGAACGCGCTGAACACTTTTCATAAAAACATAAAGTTCACCATAGAACAGGAAGAAGAAGGAAAACTACCTTATTTAGACTCTATGGTTATAAAAAGAGATAGCCAGTTAAAACTTATATGGTATAAGAAACCAACTGCGTCAGGGCGACTAATAAATTTTTACTCTAAACACCCGAAGAGTATGATTATGAATACAGCAATGAGCTGTATACGACGCATGCTACAGATATCAGACGATGTCTATCATCAAGAAATTAGACAAGAAATTTTTTCGCTACTCAAACTAAATGATTTTCCTGAAAATATTATAAGGACATTAATAAGAAGATCGATGTGTGCAGGTAATCTAGAAAAATCCGCAACACCAAAAACGTTTAAATCGGTAATCTACGTACCTCAACTATCAGAGCGTCTAATCAAGTCCAACTGTTACAATAATAAACAATTTAAAATAGCCCATAAACCCTGCAACACACTCAAAAGCATGTTCAATAAAACCAAGTCCATAATACCTCCTATGGAAAAAGCAACGTCATTTACAAAATTCCGTGCAATGGCAACAACTACGAAGCATGCAGAAGTATTTACGTAGGCACCACCAAATCGAAGTTAAAAACGAGAATAGCACAGCACAAATCGGACATGAAACATTGTCATAATTTAAATAACCAAAAAACTGCACTAACAGCCCACTGTGCATCTAGTGGCCACTGTCCAAACTTTGAGAAAGCGTCGGTATTACAACAACAAAATCACTATAGAAAGAGATTAACACTGGAAATGTTACACATAATACATACACCACCTGACATACGACTAAACTTCAAAACAGACACGATCAACGTCGCTCACTTGTACAGACACTTACTCACAACAAAATCGACAGTACAAAACTCCACGCCAACGCGAACGGACGTTTAACTCAAAAATGTATGTATGTTTATAAAATATGACATATTACATGTATGAAAATTTGTTTTTACATTGTTTTGTATAGTCCCTTGAAGACGGTTACCGACGTGTAACCGAAATATATCGGAATAAAAAATAAAAACTGGTGTTTTTATTACTAAATATATTGACCTCGAGCCGGTACACATAAAACCAATTTCTTTAAATAAAAAGGTCGCCAAAATGAATATTGTTTTGAAAAATAGATACCTATACATTGAAAGTTTTGACTGCTCACGATTATCTCATTGTGGCGGTCCCTGTATACAAGTTAAAGAGGGTTCCGCATTTTTTTTTAGTCATGCAACTTCACAAGAACCACAAACATGTGGCTGGCTAATCGGCCAATGTAGCGTACTGAAGTAAATAGATTTTCGTAACGTAGCTTAAGAAAACAAGCGCTTACACAGAAAATTTGTACGTTTCGAAATAGCGTCCAATGTTGGGCTCAGCTACTAGTAATGATGCTTCTTTGGACGAGAAAAAAAGAAAGAAATAATACATACCTGAAACGCGAGATTAAGGTAGATTATCTCTTCCAATTTACTTCGTGCTGCTTTTATTTTTCCCTTACAAATCGGCGGGACGGGACCTTCATGTTTTGTGCCGACTACGAACGGCACCTGCAATGCAGATGAATTTTCAAAGCTTCTTATTTTATGGTAGAAATACACTCGTAGTATTTGCGGAAGCATTTCCGATGGGCGATCTCGATGGGAAACTTTTTCTAAACTCTTTATGTTACTTTTCCCGGAAGTTGAACCCAGAACCCTCCGAGGGCAATAAATAAACATTGCAAATATTTCAATACTTAGTTGGCAGTTATGGAAAGGGCTAGCAGTATGCCTGATGGCGCCCATCTAGGAAAGTGATCCTTTGTGCGAAAGGCGTGGGGTTGGCCTTTTCATGAAAATTTGATATCGTTAGCTTAATGTGACAATGGGCTAAGTTAACTTTTACGAATTTTACAGGAGACGAAAAAAATGAATAATTTTTGAAATAACCTTATTTTTTCAAAACAGTGAATGAGGATACCTTAATTGAAATACTTTTGATTGTAGAAGCTTTGAAAAAGATAAATAAAAATCATGTATGCTAACCCAACAGCTATTTTATAAGCTTTTATTTACTTTCACTTTTGTTGTCTGTAATGGAATCTTGCAAGTTAAATTTGATACACTTCCCGGTGTCGATTGAGCTGAAATTTTGCACACATGTATAACTCCGATGACAATGCAATATTACTTTGTTAGAATTCGATAAATTAATCGATAACACAGTTATCGGTAAAGATTTGTATTTACTTTGGCATAACAGCCTAAGTCCCATACAAACACGCCGGTACCTATCCGTGGATTGTGATATTTGGACGTGGTGAATCACGTGTCACGCGTGGTGAATCTCATCGCTTGCGAAAAGCGGAGACACAACCCTCTGTTGTATTTCTGTGTATAACCAACATAGCTGAATTTTTAAGGCTGTTTAACCCTGTAATCTTTTCTGTAATTTATTTTGCTTTTGGAAAAATTACCTATTTGAAAAAAGCTGGCTGAAAAATATTGGCATAACAGCTTAAGTTAAATCAAGAATGGAAAATCTTTGGAAAATTTGAGCAGATGTGGCAATTTCGCGCGTCCGTTGAACGAAATATTGACAATCTGCTGATCATCGCTAAGAAATTAGCGACATTCCATCAACTAAGCAGCACTTTAGCAATACTACTGTTATTATTTGGCCGCTCAAACACACAAATATTAATTGTGCATTAAATCTAAAATATACAAATACACCATAATAATTTACACGGCCAAAGCCATAATAATTCACACGGGTCATCAATTCTTTCTCTGATTCAAAATCTGAACTACCAGCGCTACCGTCAACAGCTCAGTGTCATCACTGCCAGTAGCGCCAATAACACCAAACTCGTGCCTGACACACAAAAGTCGTTTCACTCAATAGCGCAAGTAAAATGTACTACGCACTCACTACTAAGAAGCGTCAAAAATTCGCTTGGAGTAATTTCGTCAATGAGCTACCATTGAGCTGGCACCGCATTGGCGCTGGCGCCATGCAATTTACATCACTAAAATTGCGCGAATGCCCAGGCTCATGACTTCAATACTTATATTTACAATGCTTTAAACTTTAAATACACCTCTGAAGTTGCTGCGCATAAAATGTGTACTAATAAATTCCAATACGCATTATACGCAGATGTAACTGATATATGTGTTTTTGTTTCACCCCCTATACTTATATTTAAAGCTTTTATAAGAACAAGCTTCTATTACTTGTTAATAAAACGAACTAAAAAGTAAAAAATAAAATTAAAGAAAAAAAAACTTTTTTAAAAATAAGCTTTTATTATTTGGTTAATAAAATTAACTAAAAAGTAAACAATAAATTGACTCTAAAGAAATATAACACTTTATAAGTTCATTGTAAGCTTAAACGATAATTAGGCTTTTTCGTCTGCGACAAAAAAAATTCTATATTGTACATAATTATATATTTTTAACATTAAAACTTTACACCTAAATTATTAAATCTTACAGTTTATATCACAGTCCTAATTGTTCTAATAAAAGCGTGTTACATTGCGATAGCAAGAAAAGGAGATCCTAAATGTTCTTAATTATACCATCAAAATTTAACACGTTTTTTATTAGAACAATTAGGACTGTGATATAAACTGTAAGATTTAATAATTTAGGTGTAAAGTTTTAATGTTAAAAATATATAATTATGTACAATATAGAATTTTTTTGTCGCAGACGAAAAAGCCTAATTATCGTTTAAGCTTACAATGAACTTATAAAGTGTTATATTTCTTTAGAGTCAATTTATTGTTTACTTTTTAGTTAATTTTATTAACCAAAATATAAAAGCTTATTTTTAAAAAAGTTTTTTTTCTTTAATTTTATGACTTAGCACAATTTCCGCACTCAAAACAAATTTTTTCTCCTGACTTAGCACTTTTTACTCAATATGTTTCCCCATCACTCCTACCTATATAATGATTGAAATATAACACTAAAACTATAATTTCACAAAAAATACTATTTATTTGTCAAACTGGATGTCTCTAACGGCTCTGCTCTGGACTATTTTGCCGGATGGTGCGCAGACAATAATTTATTTTAAATTCAAACAAATGCTGTGTTGTGTCTTATTCAAAAAGACAACTGCCACATACTTTATCTACAAACTAAATCCTAACTCTATAATCGTTGTCAAGAGAGTAAAGACTTGGGTGTAATTTTTGTCTCCAATCTCTCTTTTTCAAGTGACATTGACTTCGTTGTTTCAAAATTTGTTCAAATGGTTGGGCTCAGTAGACGTAACACCAGTGACTTTAAGGACCCTATGACGTTGAAGGCACTTTGTATATCCTTGGACAAAAGTCCTCTTGAATATTGCTCAATAATATGGAATCCTTTCTATGAATCTAACTCCTATAAAATTGAGAGAGTTTAAATTTTTTTACAAAAATTGTTTTACGTATGCTTCACTGGCCGCCTCCCATCATATATCAGCAGGCCCCAATTGCTTGGTCTTCAGAAGACAGAAGAACTTTTATCTCCCTCATGCTTGCCTATAGTGTAATAAACTCTAGCACGAATGCTCTGATTTATCTAATTTCTTCATTCCATATATTCCACTGCGTGATCTTCGGCATAATCTTATACTTTAACGAGCAACTCTTGTGTTGTTCGTAGAGCCGCACGATCTGCGGGAACGGCTCAACCACGATTTAAATGGAATTTGGCAATGAGAAAATGTATCACCTTCTAGACTTTCTGCTAGGTGCTGCCACTCAGATATTTCACAAGGTGCCACCTATTCTGAATTATGCATGAGATATGCCGATATGGGTATCAACTCGAAAGGTACTTCACTCCGACATTACAATAGGACATTTTGAGTAGGGTTAGCCATTAAGTTTGCCACCTATTCTCCACTAAAAAAGAAACGTCGCGCCAGCACACAACGAACACGTTGCCGAGCAAAGCTCGCTCGCCAGGTACTAGACTATTATCGAATATAACATCATAAACGAATTATGCTATGAATGATTTATACTATGAACTCATACCATCTAGCAAATCGATCAGTAGTGTTATTAACTTTATAAAGCTTATATACTAGTCGGTAACAGAAGCATTTAGTTATCGACATGTAGAATTGCAAGTAGATTAAGGTCAGCACAAGCATTTATCAGACACCAAAGGCATGTCTCAAATTGGTGTGATCCAATTCAAGGTTGTGTGCGCAATATATACTTCCTCTAAACGATTATCACCTCACCTACATGGCGAACCCTGTTTCAGTGACAGCAGAGGCTACTGGCGACTCCAAGTTTTCAGGGAACTAGCAGGGTTGGGGTGGAACGACCTAGAAGGTATAATGTGGTCATATAAATCGTTCCCGAGATGGTCGGGCTAGTACCTTAATAGTGCTTTGTTACAGGAACTTACCGGTCTATATCCGGCAAAGGACCATAACATCGTAACACTACCCAAAGCCTTCGGGAGTTCTTTATCGTTAATACAACAACACAAAGCGTGTACTTTAAACTGAATGAATTAAATAAATAAATATAAATGACGCACAAAGAAATTACTAGTAATTCAGATTGATAGTATGACAGGTGACTTAGCACATTCTCTTTTAACTGCTGACGACTTAACACATTTCAGCACTCATTGCTCACAGCACGTAAAAATTAAAATATTTTTTGTTGTGATCGATGTATTTTAAATTCAGTTTTAAAACTGCATAAAATAAAATTTTTCAAAAATAAGTGGCTTAGCACATTTTCACATTAAGCTAACGATAGAGTTGGGTGCGCGACCAATCTTTTCCTTCTGAATTCGTTGATGCTTAGTAAGGAATTATGGAAGAGGCGAACAATCATTGGTCTGCTGACCACCTATGATGGCGACCCAACCGCAATAGTGATCATGTGACGAACTACGTACCATATTACATAATACAGAAGACATTTGATATATCTTGTTGGGCAAAAAATTTGCTCGTTGTAAATTGGTTCATGTTTGGTTGGGGACTATAGCAGCTGGGCATTTATAAACATTTGATATCTTATTAGGACAAAATTGTGTTCATTGCAAATATTTAATCGCTAGTTGCGATTAGGTGTTCTGTATGTTGCAGCTTGCCTGGCTAAGTTCATAGCTGCGCAGTTGTGTTAGTGATAGAACGTCATTGACTGTCTCAGGTAGAGTGCTCAGCAAAACGTGAAATAACTAGTTTACACAGTGTTGTGTGTTGTGTGTTGTAGCGATTAAGGTACTTCCGGAAGGTTGAGGAAGTGTTATTGGTGTAGATGGTGCTTTGCGGATATAGGTCCTGTACGTACAGGTAGTTGGGTTAGGTGGAACTGGCCGGTCATGAGGACCTCACATGAGTTTACAGAAGTTTATTCTATGCCTAAACTGAAAATCAGACAAAGGTTGTAATAAAAAGCTCCGTCCTCTTTCAATACTATGTGTCGGTAACACGCACCATTAAGGTGCAAGCGCGACGATCGGAAACGATTTAATATGATGACATGGCATATTTAGGTCGTACTCCCTCCAGCCTCTAGCTCGTGCTGCTAATGAAACACAAGATTCACGGTTAGTGAGGTGGACAATCTGGGTTAGATAAGCTATAATAGCGCTGGCGACCTCTGAAAGGTTGCGCATACACAACCATTGATATGATTTGGGTATTTTGTCGCCTTTTACGACAGTAATGCTTGCCGAGGGTATATTCTCAGCCCCGTATCCCGGTGGGGCAGTTTAGACAGCGAATTGTTAGGGTATATATAAACATTTTCAAACGGAAATGATATAGATTAGAAATTGATTAAAAAAGTTAGTTGACAGGCATCATGTTCGGCATGGTTGCTTGTTAGTAAAGCAAGCCTATCCCATAGCTGAGTAAGCATAAAGTTTTAAGAATGGTGAAGTCCGCGAAATTCTAACAGCGACAGACAGCAGGATATCTACCAGAGACTCCATCATAAAAGTTGTACCAGATTTATTTCTCAGTAACTTTTGCAAAAACGTCCTTATGTACAAATGTTTTTGTATTCTCGATAAATACTACCGTAAAATAGTAGATAAGAGTATATAGAATATTCAATTTAGTATGCTTTCACCGGATTTATGCTGCAATAAGCTTTGTTGAAAAAAATGGCCAAGCAAATGAATGTACTAAAGTGGCAAAAGAGGTGTATATACCTACAGATACATGTATGTGTGTACACACACTTATATCTAAGTAGATAAATCTGACAGCATATATATGCCAAAATCTCGCATAGATAGCTTAGCGTGGGCTATAGCCAAAAATTTGTATAGGACATGCTGAGAGTGGAGCAGAGCAACACTAAAGCCAACTGAATTTTAGGTCGGCAGTGAAAGCAATGAAAATGTGGGAATGTGTGAGAAAATATGCAAAAAACAATACGTGCATACATTCATGCATACATAAGTACATAAGCATACGATATAGTCATACATACCCTGCAAAAAATCGCGAGTACTCCATGCATGCATGTATGGAGTACTCGCTATGACCAAGCGAGTGCTCAGAATTACCACAATTCATACAAAAAAATATGGTCCAATTAACATTGCGATGTCCTAGGACCGGACCATATACTCCAGCTCCGCATTACATCAAGTAATCCATGGAGTACCCACAGTCCAATAACATCGTGTAGTGATTACAATCGTTAAAAACGAGCAATCATCGTCTACAATATGTTCGTGTAGAAACATGAGATGGTCCATTGCTGCATTACAGTGGAGTATAATGGTAAGTACTCCAGGGACCACATGATCCAACGATTTTTGCAGGTAAAGGCTAGTTTATATTAAAAATTGCAGCTAATAGAATTTTCGGTTGAAAGTGCAGACGACTTAAGGTAATTCATGGATACGCTTTTAAGCATAGCAAAATATGTTGCTACTGCATAGCTACGAGCTTGCTTATTGTACATTTTTGCTTAGTTTACGAAACTTCTGTTGTAAATATTGTCACTAGCTCTGTGTTACTTACAAATGGAAAGGAAATTTTGTATTTTTGTTTTTGTGTTTGTTTTATCAATTCTATTGCTTGCACATTTGCGCATGAACACTTCATGAACCGTATTGGCTAAGTAAATTTATTTTTGATATCTACTTCTAGGGCTACTAACGAGTTGGGTACTGTATATGCAAGGATTTGTATGTAGTAAGTGTTGATTGTATTGATACGCATGGAAAATAAAGTAAATTGGTTCTTGCTGATTCGTACTTGGATAAGTAAAGTAAAATGAAAAGATGTTTGCAATTTTTGTTATATTGACCATTTCAAAAAAGTATAATTTTTACGTAGATAACCTTTGTATATAAATACATTCATACTATTTTTGAAAAAACTATGCAGCTAACAGCCTTGTGCTTTTTTAGCACTACGCTTACAAATGAATTCCTTCTGATCTACGAAGAACATTGCTCACTGTATGGGAAAGGAAACGGAGAGGAAAGGAAATAAATGAAAAGGAGGGAGAGTAAAGATTAGAAATCAAAAGCGAGGACAAAACTAAAACAGGAATCGAAGCCGAACGACTGCCATCAATTCGTTGTTAAAGTGTTAATGGTTTGTTATCGAAAGTTATCGGTATATTTTCTGTGGGTATGTACGTGTATAAATTTCTCATCGACAATGTATAGACGAATTATGGTATGTTATCGGTTGATATAGTTGTTTTCGAAAATTATTATAGACAGTTATTGGACAAGTATCCGTTTGTTATCGTTTTGTTTTGAAAAAGTTATCGATAGTTTTGCTAGGTTATCGAAATGTTAACAAAGTTGGTAGATTGGCTATCAAAATATTGCTCCTGTATGGGAAGGAACAAGGAGGAAAGGAATAAATGAATGGAGGGGAGAGGGAAGATTAGAAGTCAAACATCGAGGTACCAACTAATGCAGGAATCGAAGCCGCACCGACATCGCATCAATCGTTATTAAAGTGTAAATGGTTTGTTATCGAAAGCTTTATCGGTATATTTTCTGTGGGTTATGATACGTGTCATAAATTCCAGCGATAGGTATAGACGAGTTATTGGATGTTATCGGTTTGATATCGATTGTGTTTCGAAAAATTATTATAGGACAGTTATTGACGAGTATCCGTTTGTTATCGTTTTTTGTTTTGAAAAGTTATCGATAGTTTTGCTAGGTTATAAAAATGTAACAGAATTTGGTAGATTTGACTATCAAATATTATCGATCGGTTATCCAGTGATACCAATTGCTATCGGTGTGTGTTTCGTTCTGTTTTCGAAAAATTACACAACTCTACAACAAAGTTTGTTCTTTTACTAAAGTTTATTTCATGATTTTCTGAAAATACTTTTTTCGGAATAAAGTTGCTTTCGTAATAGTTATAGAACAATACTAATGGCACTAGAGTGATACTAAACAACGAACAGGTGATTTTTACAAATCTAGAATAACTAAAATGTCTTGGGAAAGTGTAAATATGAAGATAATGCTTTTGTTATATGTGTATGTGGACAATTTATTAAAGACGAGATATAAAATATGAGTTTAATACATCTCTCATTCTCTGTGATGCCCTACGAAGTATATTTTGGCTCTCTGTTTGAATCATACAATACATAGGCGACATATGTTGCTTGTTGTTATTGTAAAGATGTTTGGAAGGTAAGCAAATTTTATTTAAATAGTAGAAATATTGATTTCCTTTCTATATTTAGGTTGATATCGAGGTTAGAAAGATGTATGAAAATTGAAATACCAAGATCTAGCGAAAAACCAAAAGCCACGTTTAAAGGCTGCTACTTTGCATTGTGAATCCAAGTAAAGATGTGAGGTAACAATGCAAACCTATCAAATATCCTAATCTTGAGTGTTCTGCTGCTCCAGCCGCACACGATCTGACACGACCAGTACCAGAGCCCGAAAAAATTATCGCAGAGAAGTGGATCACTTCTTATTTCTTATAAAAGCAATGCCGATAAGGACTTTTACCAACACCAGAACAACCAAACCCATCATTTCGTTACTACCGAAGATTTAGTGCTTTGATATTTTTTTCGTAAAATTACGACTAAAATTGAAATTAATGCTTTGAAGTCAAAGTGAAATTTTGTGTTGTACCGTCTTATCGATCCTTTATCAAAAAATAACAATTTTTGATCCGAAAAGCTATACATCTTTCATACAAAAATTTTCATCGTTTTGCTTTCAACAAGTTTTCGATTTGTTTCGAAGTGTTACCAATTTGATATCGACGTGTAAAAATTTGTTATCTAAAAGCTATCGATTTGTTATCTAAAGGTTAACTTTTTTTAAGAATTCGTGAGCTTTACACCGGCTTATAATAACTGAATATTCGATTATTATGTTTTCTAAGGAGAAACTGAAAAGAAAGAAACATTTATGGCATTTGCGATGGTACTAATCATCACCAGGCAATTCCGTAATGTTATCAAAGGTTCACCGAGTTTCGAACCGCAAATCACAGGGTGAAACCGCAGCTATCCTGCTTGTATTGTTGTCTTACTCATTTCAGTTTATCTCATTTGTGGGAAAAAATTATCGATTTGTTTCGGAGTGATTCCAATTTGTTATCGGCAACTTATGATTTGCTGTCCGACTACTCGTCGTTTGTTCTCAAACAGATACGATAAATCTTCAATATAAAGTCAATCTTTACATGAAAGCGCGATAACCCCGAAGAGGTTTTTGTCGTGCGTCGTGCTCCTCTTATTTTTCCTAATAATCGTCAGGACGGGTCCTACATATGTCTCGCGACTCCGAAAGGTATCTGCAAACCATATATGTAAATTTCACTGAGAAGCTTTTCATGGCAGAAATGCACTCGGAGTGCTTGCAAACTCTGCCGAAGGGGCAAATAATAATTTTGTAATTGAAAAAACTTGTTCTAATTTTTGATGTTGCTTGTCGGGGCCTGAACCTAGATAATCGGTGTGGTATGCGGAGCACGCTACCACCACACCACATCGGCCGCCATTTTACCATATATATAAAGGCGATAAGATCTAAATCTCAATTATCTCGATATTATATGTTTTTTGTCGTTTTGTTTGAATATTTCGTCAGGGAGTGGATGGGGGTAGGATAGTTATTTTCTGTGAAACTAAAATGAAAAAAGTTCATACATTTGAGTAAATTTTGCTAATCACATGCACCACTTCACACAATAGAAATCCTGTACCCCTGGATTGGCATCGAGAGAAATCAGCAAATGTAAGTCGACGGAGTAAGTATTTAGTTCGAATTTAATTACTTCTTCATGGGGTAGGTATTTACTTAGACCTGTTGAACTGATATTTAGAGCTACAAGCAAAAAAGTGGTCTTCTCAAAACAGCTGAGCTGCGAACACGAAAATAGCACTGCAATTTTGTTTAAGCTAATTTATAATTTTTTTATTCTTTTTTTGTTAGTTTTAGAGAAGACTGAACTATGCAATCCAACCTCAAAAATATTTCCGTAAAAATTCAAAGATTCAAGAGTGTTAAAAAATCTACATGAAATTCTTATTTTTATACTCAGTTGAGCAGAGCTCACAGAGTATATTACTTGATTGGAACGGTTGGTTGTACAGGTATAAAGAATCGAGATAGATATAGACTTCCATATATCAAAATCATCAGGATCGAAAAAAATTTGATTGAGCCATGTCCGTCCGTCCGTCCGTGACACGATACTGAGTCAATTTGAGGTATCTGATGAAGTTTGGTATGTAGCTTCACAGAGCACTCATCTCAGATCGCTATTTAAATTAACGATATCGTACTATAACCACGCCCACTTTTTCGATATCGAAAATTTCGAAAACCGAAAAAGTGCGATATTCATTACCAAAGACAGATAAAGCGATGCATCTGTAGGTGGGTTGAACTTGTGACGCAGATAGAAAATTAGTAAAATTTGACAATGGGCGTGCACCAGCCCACTTTTAAAGAAAGTATTTAAGTTTTGCAAGCTGTAATTTGGCAGTCGTGTAGATATCATAATGAAATTTGGCGAAAAACGTGTTTTTGTTGTACTCCTATGACTATATGTACGCTTAATAAAATTAGCAAAATCGGAGAAGGAACCCCGACCACTTTTTTCTCATAAGTAAATTTAACAAAAATTTAATATCTTACAGTATATAAGTAATTATGCCAACATTCAACTCCAGTAATGATATGGTGCAACCAAATACAAAAATAAAAGAAAATTCAAAACGGCGCTGGCTCCGCCCTTTTTCATTTAATTTGTATGTGATACTTTAATGCCATCAGTCGAAAAAAAATTTACCAACAATCCTTTTGAAGTTGGTGGGGACATAGATTTTATGACGCTAATTGTTTTCCTGTGAAACATGGGCGAAATTGGTTGAAGCCACGCCCAGTTTTTATACACAGTCCGTCCGTCTGTCCTTCCGCATGGCCCTTAACACGATAGACTTGAGCAAAAATCGGCATATCTTACTGACTTAGTTCACGTACTTAATCTGTAACTCACTTTATCTTGGTATGAAAAATGAACGAACTCGGAATATAACCACGCCACTTTATCGATATC
>JARSSU010016181.1:0-31638 GCA_029619165.1 Eurosta solidaginis
GTCAATGCGTTAAACATTTGGTCCTTGCGAGCCAAATTTGAATCAGTGGCAACGCAAAAAGTACACAACACTGTATATATCGCTATCGCCCCATCGCTAACTTTTTCACTCGATCTTTTAACTTGCGCGTGTGTACACAAAATTTTAAAAGTCAAAGGAAAGTTAATTATTTGTCAAGTTTAAAGAATTACCTGGCAGTGAATCAAACGTTCCAGCCATTACAGGACATCTCAAAAAAAAAGTGAAAGTTTAAAGTGGATCGAAAGTTGGTGAAATTTAATTAACCACCGCAAATCGCTGGTGCGCTTTCCCGAAGTTTCCCCGCGTGATATTTAAAAGCGAAAAGGCCGGTCACGGGCATCTTGTTGGCGGGTTGTTGGGAAAATAGTTCAAGCGAGGAATACTTGTGGGCATGAGAACTGTCCGGATCGAACGTAAGTCCATTAATTGACCTTTTTCAGAACATACATATATCAGCATATAAGTCCGTTATAGTTAACGGGAACCGTTATATGCGCATATACACTTGTATATATATATGTTCTTCCAGTACGCTATCTTGCGAATAGCGGGTTGCCTTTCCACAATTACACGGCATACATAGTTTTTTCGCTCGTAGCTTACACTAGTAACCTCTCTTTTGGCTTTTACATATGCATATGTACATATGTATATTCATTTAGTTACAAATTGCACGTAACTCACGCTATTTGCACTAGCAGACCAAACAATCTCCTTTCCCTTTAAATTAACTTGCGTTTAAAAAAGTTAACGAAAATCCAAATTTTAAACGAAAATTTTCTCAAATTTAATAAATTGCATATTTGAGTTTTCCCAATTACGTATATACATACAACACCACTAGTTGCTGAGGTGCATATACATACATAGAAACGCCGGTTTGTATGCATGTGTTTTACACATTCCAAGCACCAACAATCTTAAAAGCTGCGCACTCCAGCACGTAAATAAATGCGTTATTACGTTGCTTGTGTCCAACCCTAACATCTTTTGAGAAAACCGCTTATCTTGGGTTTCTCAAATATTGAAGATCCCACGTTATTTTGCATATAACGTGTTTGCTACCATTCTTATCTACATATCTCCATCATCATCCATCAACTCTACACATACCACGTTTATTTACACATCACAGAAACATTCAACATCATACGTATATTTCAGTGAATTCGGGGGGAATTCCCTAGTAAACCGTGCTAAGTTCCTTTTGGTGAAATCATTTCGATATCAGTGGGGCATTCCATAATTAACATTGATTAGTTTCTTTTGGTGAATCTTTTCGTGAACAGTGCAAAACCGAGTAAGCGCCCATTCGTTTTCGAAAAATCGTTATCCCTCTGAGCGACAGACGGAAAGTCCACTCTCCAAATAAGTGTCTCTCGGCTTGCGTCTGTAGTGTTGAAGTTTCTAAACCCGAATCTTCGCGCACAATACCAATTGTGAACTAAAATAATCTCCACCCAGCTTGTCTTCCTGGTAATTTTTTATCAAATCAGACCCTTGATACCGTCTCCAATCATGCCTTCTTCAACAGAAATCATGTCCAAAATTTATCTTCGACTCCAACAATGTGGTGAAATTTTGCACCAATTTTCAAAAGGAAGATCCTGATGACCAAAACGGACTCTTTATTGGAGGTCAAGTTAGAGGACCTCAACGGTCGCTGGGCTTCGTTAAAAAACGCCTATGAAAACGTATGCATAGCTGAGGACAGCGCAGTTTCTGGAGAGTTTAAAGAGGAAGCCCACAACAAATTTCAGCTTTGTGCTGACTCTTTCTACATCTGTAAATCACATATATTGGACCAATTAAAAATCCTCCGTGGGAATTCATCAGAGTCTGGCAATACCTCCCATGGGAATCCAACAGGGCCAGGCAATACCTCCCGTCAGTCTCTGCCTTTCGATCCAAGCTCGTCGTCATGTCTCAAGCTGGCACCGTGTGATACAGAAATCTTTTACGGTAGTTATGAGGAGTGGCCATCCTTTCGTGATATGTTCACGGCCGTTTACCTCAACCATCCCAAACTGACTCCCGTACAGAAACTCTATCACTTGCGAAATAAGACTCGAGGAAAGGCAGCGCGATCGTAAAGCAGTACCCTTTGTCCGATGACAATTTTTCATTAGCATGGGAAGCGCTAAAAGCCCGATTCGAAAACAAACGAATCTTAATAGACAAACAATTGAAATTGCTTTTCAACATTCCTCAAGCTACCTCGGAGAGTAGCGAAGGAATTCAAAAGATACAGAACACCATCAATGATTGTCTTGTGATCCTAAAGACGCAAGGAATTTCCGTTTCCGAGTGGGACCCCATTTTAATTTATTTATGTTCCTCAAAGCTACCAGAGGAAACGCTGTCTCTGTGGGAGCAGTCCCTCGAATCTAGGAAGGAGCTTCCTAACTGGTCCCAGATGAACCAGTTTCTGACCAAGCGTTACGAAGTGGTTGAACGCCTACATGAATATAAAGGCACTAAATCACGCACTTCGTTGCCATCGAAATCCTCGCCTAAAATCCAATCCTATCACTCTCAAGAAAAACTTGCGTTTACTTGTAGATTATGCAACGACAGTCATCCCTTGAAATCTTGCCCCGAATTCCGAAAACTCAGCGTACCAGAGCGTACCAAATTTGTGAAGGATATCCGGTTTTGCACGAATTGCTTCGCTTACAACCATTCATCTACCAACTGTCCCAGTGCCTTCCGATGTCTGCACTGTAAGAAAAACCATCACACCATGTTACACCCTCCCTCAACCAACCAGCCCGAATCAAAGGCTACGCCTAGCACATCCGCAAAAAAGGCAACCAATCTATTACACACCGAATCTTCCCAAGAGCCCAGACATCCATCTTCAACCTCACCGAGGGCAATTGGGAAGAGTCTCCTCCTCCCACAAAACCTGACTTCGAAGTTCAGGCTAATTTCTCCACCAACAAACGAGAAAACACTCCTTCCCACCGCCCTAGTGAGCATCGAACACCAGGGTTCTATCTTCACGCTACGAGCACTCATCGATCAAGGCTCACAAAAAACCTTTGTGTCCGAAAAAATACAACACCGTTTACAACTACCTACCTATAAAGAAAACTTCTCAGTCACGGGGATGGGCGGAAAAGTAGTAGAAAATGCCAATCGTGTCTGTCAACTCACGTTGGTACCGAAATTCAATCACACCCGTATCCATACCAACGCCATCGTCTTAAAACAGCTGACCAGTTTTCTTCCCTCCTTTAAACTATCGAAACCAAATCTTTCGGAAATTCAGGATTTAGATCTTGCGGATCCATACTTTTATACACCCGGTCCCATTGATCTCGTCATTGGCAGTGACCTTATACCCAGATCCTCCTACAGGGAATGAGACACGGAGTTTTTGGGAGTTTGCTTGCGCAAAATACCGTTTTCGGGTGGTATCTGAGCGGACCACTGACCTCCACCCAATGCTCTACATTTCATACCCATGCCACAACAGTTTCAAACGAGGATCTGAGCTTCCAGCTGAAACGTTTCTGGGAATTAGAGGAAGTCGCTGAATCACATCTCCCATCCGAGGACGACCGTGCGTGTGAGTCGTTCTATCAAGAAACCACATACCGACAAGCCAATGGACGTTACGTCGTACGCCTCCCCTTCAAAGCAGGGTTCCCATCCCAGATTTCTCTCGGTTCGTCTCGGTCGCAGGCGATGAAACAAGCGATTCGTATGGAACACATGCTCAAAAAAACTCCGCTCCTTGAATCTGAATATAATCATGTACTAGAAGAATATCTAGCCCTGGAACATATGAAACCGACTTCTCCCGAAGAAATCCATCAAAACGAAAAGTATTTTTCGTATTATCTTCCTCACCATTCGGTAGTGAAACCGGACAGTGCATCCACCAAAGTCAGAGTGGTTTTTAACGCCTCCAAGCCGACGTCTTCAGGCACGTCATTGAACGATATCCTCCACATAGGCCCTACTTTGCAAACCGACCTTATGTTCGTCATTCTCAACTGGCGTCTTTATAGATATGTATTCAATGGCGACATTCAAAAAATGTACCGTCAGATCCTCCTACATGAGGACGACCAGCAGTATCAGAGAGTTATTTTTCGTCGAAGCCATGACACAAAACCTACCGATTTCGCCTTAAAAACCGTAACATTTGGAGTGAACTGTGCGCCATACCTGGCTATCCGAACATTACACCAGTTGGCAAAGGACTTGAGGGAATCCCTACCCTATAGCTGAGCGAATTCTCACCAAAGAAACTTACGTTGACGACATCTTGTCTGGAGGACATGACCTTCGCTCCTGCATGCAAGCCCAATTCCAAACCATTCATTGTTTAAACTCCGCGGGATTCCCCCTCAAGAAAATCACAGCCAACCATCCAGAGCTTCTTGTCCATATTGCAACCGAAGACTTGCTTGACTCCGACTTCTTGAAATTTGATTGCTCAAGTTCAACGAAAACCCTCGACATTAGATGGAATGCATTAACGATTCCTTTTCGTATACCATAGAACCCACTCAAGTACCTTCTCAGGCGACTAAAAGCAAATCTTATCTTCGGTTTCGAAACTTTTCGATCCCGCAGGGTGGCTCGCGCCTATTCTGATTCAGGCAAAGATATTGCTACAGCAGATATGGTTAGAAGGTACTGAATGGGACGAATGTGTCCAACCACCCTCCCTCCAAAAGTGGATTCAATTCGTATCCGACCTACCGGTTATCGGAAAACTTCGAATACCCAGATGGACTGAGTTTTCTCCAAACCAAAACATCCAAATTCACGGCTTTTGCGATGCCTCCGAGAAAGCATATTGCGCAACTGTATATATACGTTGTCAATCGGATGAAAAAGTCTCATGTCATCTTCTCTTTTCTAAAACAAAAGTAGCACCTTTGCAAACAGTGAGCCTGCCGCGCTTAGAACTGTGCGGTGCGGTCCTATTATCCAAATGCATAAAAAATCTAATCAATCAACTACCTTTAAGAGATATTGAAATTTTCTTATGGTCGGATTCATCAATCGTCCTTGCGTGGCTCGAAAAGCCACCATGCAATTGGAAAATATATGTAGCGAATCGTACGTCACAGATTATCAACAACGTAGGTAACATCAAATGGCGCCACGTATCCACTAACCATAACCCAGCAGACCTCGGCACCCGAGGATGTAGACCACAGGATTTAATTTACCAATCACTCTGGTGGACCGGACCAGACTGGCTTCTAAAACCACCCGAGCAATGGCCCCTTTCATCGCGTCAGAACGTTGTTCCTCACGAAGAACGAAAGGTTGAGGCGTTTCACATTTCGGAGAATGAACCCGACATCCTAGACCGATTCTCATCTTGGCCGAGGGCATTACGAGTGATAACCTACATTTTTCGTTTCCTCTATCGAATCAAGCCCATACAGTCCACTCAGTCGATCAATTACGAGTCTTTAGTTATCACTCAGGCTGAAATTAACTGGGTAAAAACACGTCTCATAAAACTTGCGCAGGCCAGATACTATCCCGTGGAATATGCCCAACTTTCCAATGGACAAACTATCTCAAAAAGGAGTTCACTTCTCCCCCTGAATCCCCTTCTCGACGCAAATGGCCTTCTCCGGGTAGATGCCGACTAATCAACTCTGATATCCCGTATAAAGAAAAATATCCAGTCATCATCCCTGAATCCTCACGTTTCTGCTACTTATTTCTCCAATATCTACATAATTTATTAATGCATGCTGAACACCAACTCATGGTGAGAACTGCTAGACAGGAATATTTCATTCCGCGATTGAAATCAAAATTAAGTTTTGCATACGTAATTGCAAAACATGTACCATCTTCAAAAAAGCCTCGAGATCACAAATCATGGCAGCCTTACCACCAGAACGTTCTAACTATTCCTTACCATTCACCTATACCGGACTGGACTTTGCAGGTCCCTTTGACCTTAAATCGTCAAGTATGCGTAAAGCACCAATAATTAAAGGCTACGTCTGCGTCTTTGTGTGTTTCTGCACAAAGCAATACACTTAGAACCCTGTTCGGACCTTTCAACCAAAGCCTTTCAAGCCGCCTTTTCCCGATTCGTCGGAAGACGCGTCTTCCCTCACGACTCTTCTCCGACAATGGGAAAAACTTTGTCGGCGCCAATAGGGCATTTCAACGAGACTTCAAACAATTCCTGAAAGAAGCTTCCGATGATATCAAGGAAAAATACTCTCTTCAATCTCTCGAATGGCACTTTTTACCACCCAATGCCCCCCACATGGGTGGCCTCTGGGAAGCCGCCGTTAAGAGCTTCAAATTGCATTTTAAACGCATTGCTAGCGGTCACCATTTTACATTCGAGGAGCTGGGCCACATTGCTTGCGCGCATTGAAGCCATACTCAACTCCGACCACTCTCCCCTATGTCGACAATCCACAGGAATTACTCGCGTTAACTCCAGGACATCCTACGCGGTGCGCCATTGCTGGCTGCGCCGGAGCCCCAACTCGATAATCTATCTCTCCATAACAAATGGGAAAAGCTTAAAAGGTACATCGCCAATTTAGTCAAAGGTGGAAAGATGAATACCTCAAAGAGCTTCATAAAAGTGATAAATGGAAGACCGCTCAAAAGGACTTTCTGAAGGAGATTTCGTCGTTCTTAAAAATGAATTGCTAGCCCCAAACGAATGCGCCTAGGCCGAGTAGAAAAGGTGTACCATGGAGTTGACAATCGTAACGTGTCGCCGACATTAGGACGCAACAGGGAATTTTCACCCGACCAATAGTCAAACTATGTCCTCTTCCCATCAAGCTGAGGTGCCCAGCCCTAACCCGAATTCACACACACTGTCACCGTCCAATTACCACCGCCAAACCTGTTAATACTTTACTAAATCGCATCTCTCTTACAGAAGCCGTGACACCCATCAATCGTCATCGTCGGATGTCTCCGTCGGCAATCGTTCCCGGGTACCCCGCGACCCCAACGTGCACCAGTGCTTGGTATGCTTCCGCTATCACGCCCTGCGTTTTGCCGGGAGTTTAATTTGATGGATGTAGAGGAGTCGTCGCGTCAAGGTACGCTTCCTCGATTACTGCCCCATTTGCCTCGCCCGAACACACAACCATGTCAGAGACTGTCAATCCGAACAGAAGTGCAAGATCTGTCGTCAATGGCACCACACCCTACTGCATCGTCCATCCACGGAGAGCTGGAGGTGGAACACACCACTACGGAACGGCACGTCAACGGGCAACAACCGCGGCGGCCCGACAAACCTCACGGCCCGCCGCCGCCACCTCTCGATCGCTTCAAGAGCCGCTACTTCACCTGCTCGACGTAGACCTCAGCCGTTGGATGCTCGCTGGGTGCAAAGTCGAGCTCGACAAAATGCCATCACTGCCTACAACGCCTCCGCAGAGCAGTTCACCTGTGCAACGGGGGCGCCATGTTTAAGTGACTTGCGTTCACTAAATAGGGCAAAGCTCCGTGACTTGCGTTCACCTAACCACCCATCGTGACTAGCGCACCACGTGCTCCATGTCCAAATTTATCTTCGACTCCTACAATGTGGTGAAATTTTGCACCAATTTTCAAAAGGAATATCCTGATGACCAAAAGGACTCTTTATTGGGAGTGAAGTTAGAGGACCTCAACGGTCGCTGGGCTTCGTTAAAAAACGCCTATGAAAATGTCTGCAGAGTGTTGGAATTGCTTTCCATCACTAACCCATGTTATAAATACCAGTGCAATGCATTAACTTGTTCTCTTGTTTCGTGGAACACCGAATATCTACCAGCCACCAACATTATCTACCTTTTGGGAAAAATTTGCATCGGATCATCAACTCTGGAGCGAGTACAACCATCATCACCTACGCCACCTCCAAATCCATGAGAAAAGCAAAGGAAGTATCATCCCAAAAATCGTAAGTTATATCTTTCTATATAAAAGCAACCGAGATAGCACTTGCGCTGCGGTATTCCCCTAAACTAACCTAACCCTTGCGCGGTCATCCCCACCCTTGCGTGAGATTGGTTCTCGAACCACACCTAGCCCTTGCGCGGCCGCAAGACGAATCAAGATCCCGAATCATACCCTTCAAATTCACCATTCAAATTCATTTCCTACAAATGTTCGTTCCGTTGTGGACTTAGTTATCTTTCCATTTTATATATTTGCGATGTGAAGTATAAGCAGTGTTAGCTTTAAGAGTTTAAATTTAATAAATGAATTAATATTGAAATACGCATTTGCGTCAATGCGTTAAACATTTGGTCCTTGCGAGCCAAATTTGAATCAGTGGCAACGCAAAAAGTACAACACTGGATATATCGCTATCGCCCCATCGCTAACTTTTTCACTCGATCTTTTAACTTGCGCGTGTGTACACAAATTTTAAAAGTCAAAGGAAATTTCTTATTTCATTTTTTGTCAAGTTTAAAGAATTACCTGGCAGTGAAATCAAACGTTCCAGCCGTTACAGGAAACCTAACCCTTGCGCGGTCATCTCCACCCTTGCGTGAGATTGGTTCTCGAACCTAACCTAGCCCTTGCGCGGCCGCAAGACGGATCAAAATCCCGAATCCTACCTTCAAATTCACTATTCAAATTCATTTCGTAAAAATGTTCGTTCCGTTGTGGAATTAGTTATCTTTCCATTTTATATATTTGCTGTGTGAAGTATCAGCGTTTAAGTTCCATTGTTAGCTTTAAGAGTTTAAATTCAATAAATGAATTAATATTGAAATACGCATTTGCGTCAATGCGTTAAACATTTGGTCCTTGCGAGCCAAATTTGAATCAGTGGCAACGCAAAAAGTACAACACTGGATATATCGCTATCGCCCCATCGCTAACTTTTTCACTCGATCTTTTAACTTGCGCGTGTGTACACAAATTTTAAAAGTCAAAGGAAATTTCATTTTTTTAAGTTTAAAGAATTACCTGGCAGTGAAATCAAACGTTCCAGCCATTACAGGAAAGCTCAAAAAAAATTGAAAGGTTAAAAACGAATCGAAAGTTGGTCAAAGTTAATTAACCAACGCAAATCGCTGGTAGCATTTTCCCGAAGATACCCCAGCGGACATATTTAAAAGCGAAAAGCCGGTCACAAGCATCTTGTTGGCGAAGTTATTTGGGAAAATTATTCAAGCGACATGAGAACCGTCAGGATTCGAACGTAAGTCCATCAATTGACATTTTTTCAAGAACATACATATATTGGCATATAAACCCGGTATAGTTAACGGGAACCGTTATATGCGCATATACACACGTATATATATATGTTCTTCCAGTACGCTATCTTGCGAATAGCGGGATTCCTTTTCCACAGTTACACTCCATACATAGTTTTTTCGCTCGCTAGCAACCTCTCTTTCGGCTTTTACATATGCATACGTACATATGTATATTTATTTAGTTACAAATTGCACGTAACTCACGCTATTTGCACTAGCAGGCCAAACAATCTCCTTTCCCTTTAAATTAACTTGCGTTTAAAAAAGTTAACGAAAATCCAAATTTTAAACGAAAATCTTTCTCAAATTTAATAAATTGCATATTTGAGTTTTCCCAATTACGTATATACATACATATTTACATAGAAACGCCGGTTTGTATGCATGTGTTTTACACATTCCAAGCACCAACAATCTTAAAAGCTGCGCACTCTAGCACGTAAATAAATGCGTTATTACGTTGCTTGCGTCCAACTCTAACATCTTTTGAGAAAACCGCTTATCTTGGGTTTCTCAAATATTGAAGATCCCACGTTATTTTGCATATAACGTGTTTGCTACCATTCTTATCTACATATCTCCATCATTATCCATCAACTCTACACATACCACGTTTATTTACACATCACAGAAACATTCAACATCATACGTATATTTCAGTGAATTCGGGGGGAATTCCCTAGTCAACCGTGCTAAGTTCCTTTTGGTGAAATCTTTTGATATCAGTGGGGCATTCCATAATTAACATTGATTAGTTTCTTTTGGTGAATCTTTTCGTGAACAGTGCAAAACCGATTAAGTGCCCATTCGTTTTCGAAAAATCGTTATACCTCTGAGCGACAGACGGAAAGTCCACTCTCCAAATAAGTGTTTCTCGGCTTGCGTCTGTAGTGTTGAAGTTTCCAAACCCGAATCTTCGCGCACAATACCAATTGTGAACTAAAATAATCTCCACCCAGCTTGTCTTCCTGGTAATTTTTTATCAAATCAGACCCTTGATACCGTCTCCAATCATGCCTTCTTCAACAGAAATCATGTCCAAATTTATCTTCGACTCCAACAATGTGGTGAAATTTTGCACCAATTTTCAAAAGGAAGATCCTGATGACCAAACGGACTCTTTATTGGAGGTCAAGTTAGAGGACCTCAACGGTCGCTGGGCTTCGTTAAAAAACGCCTATGAAAACGTCTGCATAGCTGAGGACAGCGCAGTTTCTGGAGAGTTTAAAGAGGAAGCCCACAACAAATTTCAGCTTTGTGCTGACTCTTTCTACATCTGCAAATCACATATATTGGACCAATTAAAAATCCTCCGTGGGAATTCATCAGAGTCTGGCAATACCTCCCATGGGAATCCAACAGGGCCAGGCAATACCTCCCGTCAGTCTCTGCCTTTCGATCCAAGCTCGTCTTCATGTCTCAAGCTGGCACCGTGTGATACAGAAACCTTTTACGGTAGTTATGAGGAGTGGCCATCCTTTCGTGATATGTTCACGGCCGTTTACCTCAACCATCCCAAACTGACTCCCGTTCAGAAACTCTATCACTTGCGAAATAAGACTCGAGGAAAGGCAGGCGCAATCGTAAAGCAGTACCCTTTGTCCGATGATAATTTTTCATTAGCATGGGAAGCGCTAAAAGCCCGATTCGAAAACAAACGAATCTTAATAGATAAACAATTGAAATTGCTTTTCAACATTCCTCAAGCTACCTCGGAGAGTAGCGAAGGAATTCAAAAGATACAGAACACCATCAATGATTGTCTTGTGATCCTAAAGACGCAAGGAATTTCCGTTTCCGAGTGGGACCCCATTTTAATCTATTTATGTTCCTCAAAGCTACCAGAGGAAACACTGTCTCTGTGGGAGCAGTCCCTCGAATCTAGGAAGGAGCTTCCTAACTGGTCCCAGATGAACCAGTTTCTGACCAAACGTTACGAAGTGGTTGAACGCCTACATGAATATAAAGGCACTAAATCACGCACTTCGTTCCCATCGAAATCCTCGCCTAAAATCCAATCCTATCACTCTCAAGAAAAACTTGCGTTTACTTGTAGATTATGCAACGACAGTCATCCCTTGAAATCTTGCCCCGAATTCCGAAAACTCAGCGTACCAGAGCGTACCAAATTTGTGAAGGATATCCGGTTTTGCACGAATTGCTTCGCTTACAACCATTCATCTACCAACTGTCCCAGTGCCTTCCGATGTCTGCACTGTAAGAAAAACCATCACACCATGTTACACCCTCCCACAACCAACCAGCCCGAATCAAAGGCTACGCCTAGCACATCCGCAAAAAAGGCAACCAATCTATACACACCGAATCTTCCCAAGAGCCCAGACATCCCATCTTCACCTCACCGAGGGCAATTGGGAAGAGTCTCCTTCTCCCACCAAACCTGACTTCGAAGTTCAGGCTAATTTCTCCACCAACAACGAGAAAACACTCCTTCCCACCGCCCTAGTGAGCATCGAACACCAGGGTTCTATCTTCACGTTACGAGCACTCATCGATCAAGGCTCACAAAAAACCTTTGTGTCCCGAAAAAATACAACACCGTTTACAACTGCCTACCTATAAAGAAAAACTTCTCAGTCACGGGGATGGGCGGAAAAGTAGTAGAAAATGCCAACCGTGTCTGTCAACTCACGTTGGTACCGAAATTCAATCACACCCGTATCCATACCAACGCCATCGTCTTAAAACAGCTGACCAGTTTTCTTCCCTCCTTTAAACTATCGAAACCAAATCTTTCGGAAATTCAGGATTTAGATCTTGCGGATCCATACTTTTATACACCCGGTCCCATTGATCTCGTCATTGGCAGTGACCTTATACCCCAGATCCTCCTACAGGGAATGAGACACGGAGTTTTTGGGAGTTTGCTTGCGCAAAATACCGTTTTCGGGTGGTATCTGAGCGGACCACTGACCTCCACCCAATGCTCTACATTTCATACCCATGCCACAACAGTTTCAAACGAGGATCTGAGCTTCCAGCTGAAACGTTTCTGGGAATTAGAGGAAGTCGCTGAATCACATCTCCCATCCGAGGACGACCGTGCGTGTGAGTCGTTCTATCAAGAAACCACATACCGACAAGCCAATGGACGTTACGTCGTACGCCTCCCCTTCAAAGCAGGGTTCCCATCCCAGATTTCTCTCGGTTCGTCTCGGTCGCAGGCGATGAAACAAGCGATTCGTATGGAACACATGCTCAAAAAAAACTCCGCTCCTTGAATCGGAATATAATCATGTGCTAGAAGAATATCTAGCCCTGGAACATATGAAACCGACTTCTCCTGAAGAAATCCATCAAAAACGAAAAGTATTTTTCGTATTATCTTCCTCACCATTCGGTAGTGAAACCGGACAGTGCATCCACCAAAGTCAGAGTGGTTTTTAACGCCTCCAAGCCGACGTCTTCAGGCACGTCATTGAACGATATCCTCCACATAGGCCCTGCTTTGCAAACCGATCTTATGTTCATCATTCTCAACTGGCGTCTTTATAGATATGTATTCAATGGCGACATTCAAAAAATGTACCGTCAGATCCTCCTACATGAGGACGACCAGCAGTATCAGAGAGTTATTTTTCGTCGACGCCCATGACACAAAACCTACCGATTTCGCCTTAAAAACCGTAACATTTGGAGTGAACTGTGCGCCATACCTGGCTATCCGAACATTACACCAGTTGGCCAAGGACTTGAGGGAACCCTACCCTATAGCTGAGCGAATTCTCACCAAAGAAACTTACGTTGACGACATCTTGTCTGGAGGACATGACCTTCGCTCCTGCATGCAAGCCCAATTCCAAACCATTCATTGTTTAAACTCCGCAGGATTCCCCCTCAAGAAAATCACAGCCAACCATCCAGAGCTTCTTGTCCATATTGCAACAGAAGACTTGCTTGACTCCGACTTCTTGAAATTTGATTGCTCAAGTTCAACGAAAACCCTCGGCATTAGATGGAATGCATTAAACGATTCCTTTTCGTATACCATAGAACCCACTCAAGTACCTTCTCAGGCAACTAAAAGGCAAATCTTATCTTCGGTTTCGAAACTTTTCGATCCCGCAGGGTGGCTCGCGCCTATTCTGATTCAGGCAAAGATATTGCTACAGCAGATATGGTTAGAAGGTACTGAATGGGACGAATGTGTCCAACCACCCTCCCTCCAAAAGTGGATTCAATTCGTATCCGACCTACCGGTTATCGGAAAACTTCGAATACCCAGATGGACTGAGTTTTCTCCAAACCAAAACATCCAAATTCACGGCTTTTGCGATGCTTCCGAGAAAGCATATTGCGCAACTGTATATATACGTTGTCAATCGGATGAAAAAGTCTCATGTCATCTTCTCTTTTCTAAAACAAAAGTAGCACCTTTGCAAACAGTGAGCCTGCCGCGCTTAGAACTGTGCGGTGCAGTCCTATTATCCAAATGCATAAAAAATCTAATCAATCAACTACCTTTAAGAGATATTGAAATCTTCTTATGGTCGGATTCATCAATCGTCCTTGCGTGGCTCGAAAAGCCACCATGCAATTGGAAAATATATGTAGCGAATCGTACGTCACAGATTATCAACAACGTAGGTAACATTAAATGGCGCCACGTATCCACTAACCATAACCCAGCAGACCTCGGCACCCGAGGATGTAGACCACAGGATTTAATTTACCAATCACTCTGGTGGATCGGACCAGACTGGCTTCTAAAACCACCCGAGCAATGGCCCCTTTCATCGCGTCAGAACGTTGTTTCCTCACGAAGAACGAAAGGTTGAGGCGTTTCACATTTCGGAGAATGAACCCGACATCCTAGACCGATTCTCATCTTGGCCGAGGGCATTACGAGTGATAACCTACATTTTTCGTTTCCTCCATCGAATCAAGCCCATACAGTCCACTCAGTCGATCAATTACGAGTCTTTAGTTATCACTCAGGCTGAAATTAACTGGGTAAAAACACGTCTCATAAAACTTGCGCAGACCAGATACTATCCCGTGGAATATGCCCAACTTTCCAATGGACAAACTATCTCAAAAAGGAGTTCACTTCTGCCCCCTGAATCCCCTTCTCGACGCAAATGGCCTTCTCCGGGTAGATGGCCGACTAATCAACTCTGATATCCCGTATAAAGAAAAATATCCAGTCATCATCCCTGAATCCTCACGTTTCTGCTACTTATTTCTCCAATATCTACATAATTTATTAATGCATGCTGAACACCAACTCATGGTGAGAACTGCTAGACAGGAATATTTCATTCCGCGATTGAAATCAAAAATTAAGTTTTGCATACGTAATTGCAAAACATGTACCATCTTCAAAAAAGCCTCGAGATCACAAATCATGGCAGCCTTACCACCAGAACGTTCTAACTATTCCTTACCATTCACCTATACCGGACTGGACTTTGCAGGTCCCTTTGACCTTAAATCGTCAAGTATGCGTAAAGCACCAATAATTAAAGGCTACGTCTGCGTCTTTGTGTGTTTCTGCACCAAAGCAATACACTTAGAACCCTGCTCGGACCTTTCAACCAAAGCCTTTCAAGCCGCCTTTTCCCGATTCGTCGGAAGACGCGGTCTTCCCTCACAACTCTTCTCCGACAATGGGAAAAACTTTGTCGGCGCCAATAGGGCATTTCAACGAGACTTCAAACAATTCCTGAAAGAAGCTTCCGATGATATCAAGGAAAAATACTCTCTTCAATCTCTCGAATGGCACTTTTTACCACCCAATGCCCCCCACATGGGTGGCCTCTGGGAAGCCGCCGTTAAGAGCTTCAAATTGCATTTTAAACGCATTGCTAGCGGTCACCATTTTACATTCGAGGAGCTGGCCACATTGCTTGCGCGCATTGAAGCCATACTCAACTCCCGACCACTCTCCCTCTATGTCCGACAATCCACAGGAATTACTCGCGTTCCAGGACATTTCCTACGCGGTGCGCCATTGCTGGCTGCGCCGGAGCCCCAACTCGATAATCTATCTCTCCATAACAAATGGGAAAAGCTTAAAAGGTTACATCGCCAATTTAGTCAAAGGTGGAAAGATGAATACCTCAAAGAGCTTCATAAAAGGTATAAATGGAAGACCGCTCAAAAGGACCTTTCTGAAGGAGATTTCGTCGTTCTTAAAAATGAATTGCTACCCCCAAACGAATGGCGCCTAGGCCGAGTAGAAAAGGTGTACCATGGAGTTGACAATCGTATACGTGTCGCCGACATTAGAACTCAACAGGGAATTTTCACCCGACCAATAGTCAAACTATGTCCTCTTCCCATCCAAGCTGAGGTGCCCAGCCCTTAACCCGAATTCAGACACACTTTCACCGTCCAATTACCACCGCCAAACTTGTTTAATACTTTTACTAAATCGCATCTCTCTTACAGAAGCCGTGACACCCATCGATCGTCATCTTCGGACGTCTCCGTAGGCAATCGGTCCCGTGTACCCCGTGACCCCAACGTGCACCAGTGCTTGGTATGCTTCCGCTACCACGCCCTGCGTTTTTGCCGGGAGTTCAATTTGATGGATGTAGAGGAGCGTCGCGTCAAGGTACGCTTCCTCGAATACTGCCCTAAATTGCCTCGCCCGAACACACAACCATGTCCGAGACTGTCGATCCGAACAGAAGTGTAAGATATGTTGTCAGTGGCACCACACCCTACTGCATCGTCCATCCACGGACGAGGTGGAGGTGGAACACACAACCACCGAAACGGCACGTCAACGACCAACGACAACAACCCCAGCGGCCCGACCAACCTCACAGCCCACCGCCGCCACCTCTCGATCGGCTTCAAGACCCGCCACTTCACCTGCTCGACGTAGACCTCAGCCGTTGGATGCTCGCTGGTGCCTCGAGCTCGACAATGACATCGCTGCCTTACAACGCCTCCGCAGAGCAGTTGCACCTGTGCAACGGGGGCGCCATGTTTAAGTGACTTGCGTTCACTTAAATAGGCAACGGTTCCGTGACTTGCGTTCACCTAACCACCCATCCGTGACTTGCGTTCACTTCACTAGTTATGACTTGCGTTCATACAACCCTGATGGTAGAGTAGACTGGAGTTGCCATCCAGTGCTTCCAGTCAACATGTTGGAATTGCTTTCCATCACTAACCCATGTTATAAATACCAGTGCAATGCATTAACTTGTTCTCTTGTTTCGTGGAACACCGAATATCTACCAGCCACCAACATCATCTACCTTTTGAGAAAAATTTGCATCGGATCATCAACTCCGGAGCGAGTACAACCATCATCACCTACGCCACCTCCAAATCCATGAGAAAAGCAAAGGAAGTATCATCCCAAAAATCGTAAGTTATATCTTTCTATATAAAAGCAACCGAGATAGCACTTGCGCTGCGCTATTCCCCTAAACTAACCTAACCCTTGCGCGGTCATCCCCACCCTTGTGTGAGCTTGGTTCTCGAACCACACCTAGCCCTTGCGCGGCCGCAAGACGAATCAAAATCCCGAATAATACCCTTCAAATTCACCATTCAAATTCATTTCCTACAAATGTTCGTTCCGTTGTGGACTTAGTTATCTTTCCATTTTATATATTTGCGGTGTGAAGTATATGCATTTAAATTCCATTTGTTAGCTTTAAGAGTTTAAATTTAATAAATGAATTAATATTGAAATACGCATTTGCGTCAATGCGTTAAACAGATTTGGTCGACTACCTCTTTCGAGGATACCCCGGGTTTGCCGCCCTTGACGACCGCCGACCAGGTGTGAAGCGACTTTGGCACAGTAGGTAGAGGTGCGATGGCAACCGGAACCGTCATGCCCGGGGCGGCATCGCCGAACGATCCGCGGTGGCAGATCCACCGCCGCGTGGGGATGCACCCCCAGCATGACGCCCCGTAGTGGCATCGCCTCAATTTGTCCGCGAAGTCGAGCATTCTCGGCTACAGCCGTCATTAGGAGGGCCTCATACTTTGAGGAAACCTACATCAGCCTCTCAGCAGACTTGAGGGCTAAACCACTGTCGCCAAAGACCACTTTGCTAAAGCTAGCGGTGATCTTCTTGAGGGCAACAACCCAGGAGCCTTAGAAGCACCAGCGCTCTTGCCAGCTGCAAGGGATCCTCCACTCGCAGTCTTACCTCCAGCGGACTGAACGCTGGGAGGCTCGGTGCCAGCGGGGGACCACAGCTGTCAAAAGCGCTAGCGCCCTTCTGACACGATTCCTCCACGATTTTTCCCCAAATGTTTCCTCAATTTTCTCCGCCTCTAATATCTTGCCCGGCTCGTTTGCATCCTTGACCGCAGCTGTACTACCGTCGATTGCGTCCTCACCGTCAGCAGCAGTCTCTAGCCTGCTATCGGCTATTTAACCGTCGGTTGAGGAGCCAGAGACAGTAGTCACCTTGGGCTCAACAGCGAAACCGGCACCCCCCGCAACATCAGTTTTGTCCCAACTGAGGAGATATGCCTCGGATGCAGGCAGACTGGGTAAGTCCGCGTCATCATCGGATTTCGGGAGAATACTCTCCTCATCCTCCGATTTCGCGGACTTACTCGGCCCGCCCTTTCCCTCCTGTTCTACCGTTTTCGAGGTGGTCGCCATCCCCGACTTACTCAGTCTTCCGCCTCTTCCACCTCTTACCGCCTTTTTCTTTCCTCCGGATGACACAGCCGTGGCCCTCCCAGTATTCACCTTAAGGAATTGCTTCGCGCTCACCTCTTTTCCTCACCCGAGGGCGACCCATCAGCAGCGGCCGTCGACGAACGACCTCCGCCGGAAGATGGCCCTGGTGGCTTCACTCCGCGGCCCGCCATTCCCGCAAAAATGCCTGACGTCAGCTGAAAACTTGGTCACACTTATACGACACGGCTGTGGAAGTAGGAGAAAACTGATGCCAAAGGGCAAATGTAGGCTGCTGTAAGTTAGAGGGCTATAACCACTCAGAAGAAGTGGTCAGCTGCTGTAGCAGCCCAACTCGTCAGCTATAGTAAAAACGCGGTGACGTAGCTCGTACGCTGTTTGTCAGTAAAATACTGAAGTGGTCATTACCACCGCCCGACGGACGGAACACTGTTCCCCGTATTGGGGGCGAGTCGACCGGCACGAAAGCTACGTCGAGCTGAACGGGCAGACTATAAACGCTGCAGCTGATACTGCCACTAATTCGAGTATGGGTTTATGCCCCCACCCTATGACCCTTTTAAATTTGTTTTATATCTAAGTTGCCGTGGTCTTTAACCGATCCCGTCCATTTTACCAGAAATATTTTCTACCATATGGAAATTTGTGTACCCAATTTTATTACGATCTTTTAATTTTTCTTCGTGTTTTGGCTCCCGAAACGTAGAAAATGTCTTAGTCGTGAAAGGGGCGGTGCCACACCCATTTTTAAAAATTTTAGTGTTTTCCAATTTAATGTTATAATTCAATTTAGAAAGTAAAATTCTATTGATACAAAGCTCTTTTTCGTTAAGATATATCTTATTATTTTCGTCTACGACCCTTTTAAAAATCTTTTATATAAAAGTGGGCGTGGTCTTTAACCGATCTCGTCCATTTTTTCAAGAAACATTTCCTGCTATAGGGAAAATCTGTATACCCAATTTTATTAAGATCCGTTAATTTTTCTTCGAGTTATGGCTCCCGAAACATAGAAAATTGCTTAGTCATAAAAAAGGCGGTGCCGCGCCCATTTTTTAAAATTTGAAGTTTTTCCTATTTATTGTTATAAATCCACTTGGGAAATGAAATACCATTGATATAAAGCTCTTTTTGGCAAAGACATAACTTATTTTATTTGTCTACGACCCTTTTAAAAATTTTTTATATAAAAGTGGGCGTAGTCCTTAACCGATTTCGTTAATTTTTTTCAAAGTATTCCTTATAGTAAAGGCAACCTCTGTGCCGAATTTTGTTACGATAAGTTTAAAGATCTTTGATTTATGATTAATAATATTTGATTTATGATTAATAATATTTGATTTTATCACAAGTAGGCGGCGCCACGCCGATTTTAAAAAGATTTTTCAAATTTTTATCAAGCATCTCAATATCAGCCCACATGTCAAATTTCAACGTTCTAGGTGTATTATTTACTAAATAATCAGGTTTTTTGTATTTTCCAAAATGTTATATATATAAAAAGTGGGTGTGGCTATCATCCGATTTCGCTCATTTTCAATACCAATATATTCGGGGTCCAGATAAGCTCGTGTGCCAAATTAGGTGAAGATATCTCAATATTTACTCAAGTTCTCGTGTTAACGGGTAGACGGACGGACGGACAGTTGGTCATGGCTCAATCAAATTCTTTTTCGACACTTGATGATTTTGATATATGGAAGTCTATATCTATCTCGATTCCTTTATACCTGTAGAACCAAAAGTTATCCAATCAAAGTTACTATACTCTAAGTGCAAAGCACGCCGCGTATAAAAATTTTGTAAGGGTTACTTTTCGTATGGCACGTCGATGTGTACTTATTAATTTGTAAGAGCTGGTTTAAATAATAATAGTTTTGACAGTTTTCGCCCGCATATTAGTAAGATCTAATATCTGATTTGTATCATTATTGTTCTCATACCACTTTATCACGGTATTGATGCATCCAACTGCTTCCGAAGAATTCATTTTCTGTTGTTGCATATCTTGCTCGATAGCTGATTCTTCGTTATCATTATCAGACTTTGCAATCTTCGTCATCTTCCGTAATTTGAACGTCGTTCCAATTTTCAATGTCTTCAATGCTGACGTCAACACCACCCACCTTTGACAATAACACAGAAAAGGGGAATACCCGCACTTGTTTTTATTGCCAAACACACTGTTAAACCAATATTTAATTTTGTAGAGCGCTACGTGGACGCTCAAGATCGGTCAACTTAGCCGAGCGTTTAACTTTCTCGAGAGCTTACATTTTCGCGAATCTACTGTATCTAATATAGGCGGTCTGAACAAAGCATAATAATATTTAATATTACGCACCGAATGTAACACGAACTATGTATCGATTTTAATATATACATATATCGTCAGCGCTAATATTTTTAATTAATTGATCAAACCCGATCTCTTGAGTAGACCACGCGGTCACGATAAGGGTTTTACTAAATAAATAGTTTGGTGATATTAAATTCGTCTTTTATTGTGGTAAACAATGCTACAAACCGGTGATCCCGACGGAGCGAAGGCATCGAGCACTGGATAGGTCGCTTTAGCAACAGTAACTAGCGCGCAAGTCGAATTCCCAATAGTTAACAAGGTATCTGTGAAGGTACCCCCATTTTGGCCAGAACAGCTGGAAATATGGTTCGCCCAGGTAGTGGCGCAATTTGGAGCTTCTGGTGTCTCCAGCGACAGTTCCCGCTTCAACACAGTTGTGGCCGCGGTGGAATCGAATGTTTTAGCGCAAATTTCGGACACCATTTTGAATCCACATGATAGCGGAAAATACGCTAACCTAAAAAAATGTATAATCGAAAGATATTGCGCAAGTGAGCAGAAAAAGGCTCAAAGGCTACCATCTGAAGTTAATTTAGGCGACAAACGACCAACATAAATGAGTTAAGCGCTTTGGCAAAAACAAAGTTACTCCAGAATTTTTAAAGTCACTTTGGCTGCAGCGACTACCACCGCAGGCACGAGCAATACTGCAAGCATCAGACGCACAACTGCCGGAGTTAGTTAAGCTGGCCGACAAAATTCTTGAGGTTGATGATTTTCAGCACATATCAGCAATCTCTACTCCAAAATCAGCTGTGAGTGAATTTGCACACATCAGCCAACGAATTGAACGGATCGAAAAGCAAGTAAGTAAATTTATTCAAAACGGCGATTATAGACAACACAAATGATCGCAATCAAGTTTTGCAAGGCACCGTAGACGATCGCTGACTTGGAAACGTGGCAACGGCGAGTACTGTTGGTATCACGAAAGGCACGGGGAAAATGCCCGAAATGTGGCAGTCCTTGCTGGCACCCAAAAAAGTTTTCAAAAATCTAAACGCATCTTCTGATCACGCGAGCAGGTTGGAAGAAAATACTCGCCTTTTAGTCAGAGAAAATATTTCGAAAATCAATTTTTTAGTAGACACAGGTGCTGACTTACCGGTTCTTCCAGCGCGCTACGCAACATCTAATATATTCCATAACGCTCCGAAGCTTTTCGCAGCTAACGCTTCCTTTATACGTACATACGTACGGCGAGAAAAGAATTAAAATTTCTTTTGGAATACGGCACGAATTCCCCTGGATGTTCTTGCTGGCCGACGTCAACTCACCTATACTCGGATCCGATTTTTTTAAACATTTTGACCTTCTGGTTGACATTAGAAAGGGAGTGTTGCTGGATAGAAGAACCCTGCTTCAATCTAAAGGCATTACGACTCAAGCATATATTGAACAAATTTTCACTTACAATGTGCACGATAATTTCAGTAAACTACTACAGGAATACAAAGACCTGCTAACCACAAATACAAATAAAGGATCAACTGACTGTAGTCACGCATCATATTACGACAACCTCCCGTTTTCACACGCCTCCGAAGGCTGTCAGGGGAGAAGTTGCAAGCAGCAAAGAGGGTTCGACTACCTCATAGAGAAAGGCATTTGCAGGCTGTCCAAAAGTAACTAGGCCAGCCCACTGCCTCTTGTAAAAAACTCGAATGGCGAGTGGAAGCGCTGTGGTGACTACCGCGCTTTAAACGCGATAACGGTGCCAGATAGGTACCCGATACCCTATATGCATGATGTGACTAGCATTTTGCACGGTAAAGCAATTTTCTCCGCCATCGATCTTCAAGGAGCGTACCACCAAGCTCCAATAGAACCGAATGACATAGCCAAAACAGCTATTTCAACGCCATTCGGTCTTTTTGAGTTCGCATTTATGACATTTGGCTTAAGAAACACTGCTCAAACCTTTCAGCGCCACATCCATAGCGTGCATCGAATTTTACTTTTTCGTACATCGGCGATATTCTGGTAGCTTCCAGCTCAGACGAGGAGCATGAAATGCACTTGCGAGCCATCTTCGAACGCCTTCGTAAAAACAACTTAACGATTAATTGGGCTAAATTCCAGTTTGGCAGAAAGAAGTTGACTTTCTTGGGACATGCAATGAGTGCACTAGGTATTAAGCCACCTCCCGAAAAAGTGGAAATTATAGACAAATTCCAGCTATCAGCTATAGCGAAAGACCTAAAAAAGTTCTTAGGCATGGTCAACTTTTATAGAGCGTTTGTTCCTAAGGCGACAAAAAATTAACAAACTTTGCAGTAATTAATACAGGGTAATCGGAAAAATTACAAAACGTCTATAAATTGGTCCACCGAATCAACAGCTGCTTTCAACGCTTGTAAAGAAGAGATAGCCAACGCTACCTTATTGAATTATATATATGGCACCAGCTGCGCAGATGACGCTGAGGCATCGACGCCTCCGCCGAAGCTGTAGGTGCCGTATTACATCAAATCATCGACGGGCCATTGGGTTTTTATTCGAAAATCCTCACAACAGCACAAATAAGTATAAGCGCTACGATAGAGAGCTGACCGCCATATATCAGGAGTACAACATTTAAAATACATTTTTGGAGGCAGAGAGTTGTGATATATATTCACCACAAACCCTTAATATTCGCTTTTCAGCAGAAGAGCGAGAAAGCTTCGCCAAAGAGAGCACGACAGCTGGATTCATCAGTCAATTTCAACTGATGACAACTGTGCACGGCCACGATAAAAACAGTGCTGACATGGTGTCACGCATCACGAAATACAACAAACATCATCGATTTCGAACAGCTAGCCACAGCACCAAGAAACAAAGAGAATAAAATTACATATATTTCACACCCCGATATCAGAGCAACGCGTAAGTTAATTGCAGAGCGCTACGTATGGCCTGGCATGCACACAGATGTTGCAAATTTCGTTCGTGGATGTCATGGCATGCCAAAAAGCGAAAACAGAGACACCAAAAGCACCGCTGGGTAAGTTACGCCAGTGTGACGGCGTTTCAACATATCAATATAGATATTGTGGGGCCATTTACCGACATCCAATGAGTTCCTATTGCTTGACGTGCATAGACCGATTTTAACGATGGGCCTGCGGTCATACCACTCACCGTCATAACGACAGAAAGCGTAGCGAACGGTATTATTGTGGATGGATAGCATTGTATGTGTGTGCCGGGACATGCAAATCACCACAAATTTAGGGCGCTCATTTGAGCCCGGTGTAGTGTTCGTGTATTTGCCACGTTTTGGTCCATTGGCATTCAGCTTTATCGTACACGCCCTTTCATTCACAGCCAACGTATAAGCGATCGTTGGAACTCGTACTTTAAAAGCTGCTACTCAAAGCTGTTGTGATAAGAAGAATGGTGCTTCGTTTCTGGCGCTCATTCTCCTCTCGGACTGACTGACTACATGCTACGTGCAACTAGCATTACATGATTGCAAATTTGTATTCATCCGCGTTGATAGAGTACGATCTCCGCTAGAACCCGCATATGAGGGCCCGTACGAAGTCATTGCCAAAACGACAAATATTTCGACGGTGAAAATTCAACAACGTAGTTCCAAATCTCCATCGATCGGATAAAGGCTGCATACTTTTCCGATGATTCTTCAACCAGCCGAAGCAGATCAAAACTTCCACGAGCAATAACGAAACGCAAAAGGTATAACGGGAAGGAACAAACAGCGCGAACTACGTCCTCCGGCCGACGAGTAAGGCTGCCGTTCGTTTATCGTTAACTTCGTAACTAGCAGGGGAGTATTGGTGGCGAACATCGTACCTTTCATGTATGTAATATTGACGGTCTGAACAAAGCATAATAATATTTAGTATTACGCAGCGAATGTAACACGAACAATGTATCGATTTTAAGATATACATATATCGTCAGCGCTAATATTTCTAATTAATTAATCCAACCCTATCTCTTGAGTAGACCACACGGTCACGATAAAGTTTTTATTAATAAATAGTTTAGTGATACTAAACTCTATTTTATTGTGGTAACAATGCTACAGTGTTATAAGACTTTTTGAAAAAGCATTTAATAGACCACTGCACTGTTTATATGTTTTGCTTCATTTCAATGAATTACATTTGGTCATTTATTCAGAACATTCGAAAAACAGTAACGAGTGGACAAGAGCAGAAGGTGAAAAATATACAAAAACTTCAGACTGTGAAACATTTCAGGTATGCATTTGCTAAAATTATTTTATAATATTTTCACAATCAAATTAAATAGGAATATTTGTACTATTTTAAGTGATCTAAAAATTTATTTTTCAGGTTGTAAGTGGTTTTGAACAATGCATTGGAAAGTATGCCTTGTATGATCATGATAAACAAGAACGAGAATTACCTACAGATGTTAAATATTTATATCAAATGGCCAAAGCAATTTCAAATGGTTCTGTTTCAGTTGATTAGCTAACATAAACCAGGACCAGTTGTACAATCTCGATGGCTAACCAAAGTAATCAGGTTTACGTCTATATACACAAATAATACTCCAATCGGAAAATTTGAAAACTCACACGTAAAGCGGAAGTCTTACTTTGAACTAACATTTTTCGTATTAAATTTGTGTTTTAATTCTAAAAAGTTTTATTTTAAGACCAAGAAATATTATTGAAATAAATTTTAATCCAAAATGGATTTGAAACAAAACTTTAATCATGGTGATTGTCGCGTTTTAAAATATTAATACTTTGCAGTTTTAATCTAAGACCAAAAAAATATTAAAGTTCGCTCTCTAATATTTTAAGTATCATTGGTTTAAAAACAAAACCAAAAAATATTAAGAAATTCTCTCAATCTCAATTATATTAATGTTACTTGGATCATTAGTCCTACTGGCTTAAAAGTAAAACCAGTAAAGTACTAAGACGTGCTCTCACTTCCAAACCTTAATACTTTTTAGTTTTAATTTAAGATCAGAAAGGCATTAAGACGCTCTCTCCAATATTTTAAGTATTTTTGGTTTTAAAACGAAGCCAAAAAAGTATTAAGAATTTCTCTTACTCCCACTTATATTCATTGTACTCTGCACATTAGTACTATTGGCTTAAAGGTAAAACCAGTATCACTTGCCCGACTATTGGGAAAGCGTCATTGTGCACGATGTTTCTGAAAATTTAACACGAACAAGTGCGTTTCATTAAAATCACAAATCCTGAGTTCTCGACGAACGAAGCAGCAATTGTATCAAGGAAGTAATGTAAATAATTAATGAAATTTTGCTAAAATAATTGTATTTCTTGCCAGTTGTTGCACAATTAAACATTAATATCGATTGTGCAATAACATTTAGAGACCGCGATGGAGCTGAAATTTTTGTGGACGATTTCCAAGAAATTATTTGCCAATATAAAAGCTGTAGCTGGTTTTTATTGGAAATAAATGAAAATTTGCCAAAGAAGGGATCATCAGTAGCTAAGAGTTTAAATCACGAGGTAAGTATAAGAATAAATGCCAAAGTTTATTTTAATGGTAGAGTATTCACCAGGAGTTGCAAAACTACCTCCGATGTGGAGATTTCTCGTGCATTCTTGAGGAATACAAAAAACTAACAATTTAAGTGATAGCTCCCGACGTTCCATAGTGCGCGAGTGTGCCAACTTTTTACGAAAGCATTGTGGAAATTACCCTAAGCGTGAGGAAAAATTGCACTAGCTGAATCAGTGATACGTCTTTTTCCACTTTATAAGGCTACTAACAGCAAGTTTGGAGGAATTTAAGTACACAATAAAACTCTCAATACTGCGCTAAAACGTTCTTATGAACCTTAAAAAAATAATATTTAGAAGTAGTTGGTTTATATAGCCTGGAAAATGTAAGACCATTTGAAGTCCACAATATACATTCGAAAATGTTTTTGTTAATGCCCTGTGAAATAATAGAATAAAATCTAGTATTATTAAACTTATATAATTTATATAATTAAAACATGCATTTCTATTTAAATAATTAAATTGGGTTTTCATTTTCAGAACTCTTCATTTTAATATATATCAAATTTCAAAGATTGCAGTGGAATTTCTTCTAAATTTTACTTGAAGAGGACTATGCACGGGCTTATAATTTTGTTGACCACTATACGTTAAAAAAAACTCCCGGTTGGTTTTAATACCAAAATTTACTAAATAAAATTAAATTTTTGATTTGGATACAATGCCTTTTAGCATAAAATACATTTATGGGCTATTATCGAATATAGTATCCAGACATTTCCTTAATGTGCCTTCTGGCATTAAAATATCAATTATGTTTATTTAATACAATAAGTATAAGTACAACCAATTCTTTTTTGGCTTAACTTTAATTCCAGTTATTATTAAATCTATTTCGGTACACGGATAGATCCAAAACCATTTAGTTTTATTTTAAAACCATGAAATGTATAGAAATTAGTGCCATGGTTTGCTTTCAGAGAGAATCTTGAATGAATATCCCTCTCTCTAATAAAACCAGCATGGTTTTAATATAATACTTTATGGCATTGTTATATAAATGCCAAATGGTATTAAAAGTAAACTAAAATTTTTACAGTGACGGCAGTTTATATATTAGACATTTATGCGCCAATGTATTTCAATGTAAAAATATTATAATTCTGTTTTATACGGCCAGTACAATTTTATCAAAGTTTATTCAGTGGACACTGCTACATACCACGTAATTAACTTAGGGCCATTTCTCATCCACCAATAAAGCTCAATAACATACCGGGCAGAATAAACTATTCTTCCTTTAAAGTGAACTTCACGATTTTCATTTTCTCCTCTGCCTGTAAATTAAACCATGCATTTGTGAAGATAGGGCAACGTCACATGAAACATCTACTACTTTCGCATTTGTCTAGAATGACAATATGTGTGACAGCTGTTTATGTCAAATAAATTATTTTATTTGTTGAATTAAATTGTGGGCAATCAGAAGTAGAAGATACAGTTTTTAATTTATATATAAATATAAAGAGGATGATTAAGAGTCCAAACGAAAAAGAGGAAAGAATTTTTTCAAATAATGAAGAGTGCTGTGTAGTGTGAGCTGGTAGAAACCAGCGCCATCTGTTAGAATATAAGGTCAGCGCTGTAGCATGAAGCAAAGGAGAATGCCTTGAAAATGGTGTCTGAGAGTTTGTGCGCCAAGTCAGGACTATTCGATGAATGGAAAATTTAAGTGTATACGATTCCCTTAAACGGAAGTCCGATGTGAGTTGGCGATCGAAAGAGGTTAGCGTACGGGCGGAGGCAGTCAGCAAAACCGAGCATCAGCGCAACACGGACGAGTTGCAGCGCTATGGGAGATTTTCGGCTTCTCGGATGTAAAAACAGTTTGGATGCGGATGTTTGTAAGTATTATTGAAATAAGCAGGTAAATCCAATTTTAGGGCAGACATTGACAGCGTCACGACTCCTGTATACTATTTAGACTGAACACTCCTCACACATTGGTTATCCCCTGCCCATAATTTTCCTTAACAAAGTAAAATATATTTAGTTCTTTCCAGGGATATATATATTGCATATGGCCAGGCTTGGTTATAAATCTCCTCGTTGCTCTCTATAACCCCTTTGATTCTACCTCTTCATATTCTTAAAACCTCATCACTGGTCCTGTTTCAGGTCCTCATACTCATTTTAGCCTATAATCATGTCGGCAGATAGAGCCCTTGGGAACATTTCCAAGACAGCGCACTAGCCTATTTTTTATTAAAGGCAAAACTAGAAATTCTGCTTTTTTTCAAAATATATTTGCAAAAAAATACCAATTTTTCATATGTTACATTTTTTCAACATGCTCTTGTTGGCACCTGTGGCACAATAGGTGTTCTACTCAGATGTATATAATCCCGCCCAGTTTAGAGGTCGGTTCGGATATCTTTATGATATTTTTGATAACATTACATTTTAGGAAAACGTTTCCGATTTCTCTATTCTGGCAGACATGATCATAGGTTTAAAATGATTATGAGTGAACTGACAGGACGAGTGATAGGGTTAATGATACTGGTGCTAGAAAAGGGAGGGAGTAGGAGAGCGACGAAGGAGTTTTTAAACTAAGCGGTCAATGCCAAATTATCTTGTCCCTGAAAAATTATAAAACTTTACTTTAATTAAGAAATGGATCGAGCAGGACTGGCCATCTGTCGGGTGGTAAGTTCGCCCGAAATCAGGTTGATGACCTGCTTCTTTAAATGATAAATTTTTTTTTGTTTTAAACTAACCCTCCCTCCTCTCCTTCTCTTTCCTTCGCCCCTCCCCTTTTTCTCATTCTCCCTCATCCGTATGCTGTTGGTGTAGCATAATTCGACCCGCTCATGCGAGAACTAACACGCAAATAGGTTGCTATCGAGATCAAATAACGGCAATCCCAAGGAAACAGCTGTTTCGACAGGTTGGACCATAGAGAGTTTCCGTTGACACACATCGCAATTAAAAGGACCGTCTGTCCAATTGGCTTTTATAGTCAGCAATGTTGTCCTTTGCCTTTACCCCAGGGTGCTGTCATCAAGGACTTGAGGATTTCGTTGCTCTCTCACTTTTTAACTTTACAGCCGGATTGCAGTATCGTGTTCGTGGAAAACTGCGGCCCCAATCGAATGTCACCCCTATTTAAGGGGCAAGTTTACCCAGATCGTACGTAGAAAAAACGTTTGAGCTGACACGACCTATCTTATGAATGTGAAATGTAAACGAAAATTCACCGACGTACAACGCCAGTACGTACGTAGCCCGGAACGTAGAAATCAAGAACAATTTTTCATATTTAATAATTTTTTGGCCAATTGTTTTGAAATTAAATATTTTGATTTTCAGAGCTTTAGGGCCGTTAATTAAAGACAAAACAAATTTTTTACTTGTCTCCTACGCGTTTCGATGTTTTTACATCTTCTTCAGGGAGCCTGGTTTATTTAACATAAAACATAAAACAAACATGACAATTATTAATATTTTCACAACAACAACACTCATCAATATTTCACTTACATTAACTTGTATATTACACACATTAAAATATCATTTAATTGTAACTTGAACAATAACAATAATAAACAACACAACATTCTGCACATTTAAAAAGTTACCCACTGCGTCCATTGCCTCGTACCCTGTAGATTGATTGCAGTCGCGTAGGCACAGTTTATGTGATCCACATCTTCTTGAAATTCATCGTTTTGTTTACTTTTTGTTGTATGCGCAGCGCCTTCTATTTTGATTTTTTCCGTAAGAACGTGTCACTGATTCACGGTCTCATCACTAGACAGAGTTGTCTAGTAAAGTTTTTGTGCGCTAAAAATTTTTGACCGTTTTGCAGTTTTATGCCAAAACACCTAATTAAGTTTTGAAAAATTGTGAAAATAATTCGAATAACTATGTAACAAGTGCGATTATAAATAGTAACTATTTATATTTATTTAAATAATCCAGCCTTTTACCACATCCAAAAATTAAAATGAAAAATGTTGATGTTTTCCAGAGCATGCATTCAAACTGGGCATGGCAACAGTGCCTTGTCTCTAACCAATCACAACAAATGGGGTAAAGTATAGCAACCGTTCCACTTAAAAAGCTTCATCGCTTCGATTTGAATGAAATTTGGTGATTGCTGTGCTATATATTAAGTGTTAATTTCACTTAAGCTCGCTCCTACTTTTGAATGGTTTACGGAGATAATAAGCGTCCTAAATTCTCAATTTTTTTTCTTTGGAAAAACTTTTTTCTATAAATCGTAAGTCGGTAAATTTGGCTTTCTAAGAAGAAAGAATAAAACGGTTTCTAAAGTATTTTTTTCATTATTTTCGAATTTAATATAGAAAAATTTTTAGAAAAATTTTAGTATAAATTTTATTTAAAAACTTTTTTTTTAATAATTTTTTGGCAAAGAGGGGCATTTTTCAATTTTTTTATTTTAAATAACAGCTTCATATTTTTCCTTAAAATTAACCTTTTTAATTTTGGCACGCGAAAAATTTTGGCTACATTTAAAAAATTAATTGTATTAAGAAATTTTCGCGGGCCAAATAAAATAGGTAATCAATTTTAAGGAAAAATCAAAGCGTTTATTTAAAATAAAATATGAAAAATCCCCTCTTTTGAAAAAAATTAACAAAAAATGTTTAATATAATTTTTACTAAAATTTTAATCTTATTGTTTTGTTTAAGTGCTTGCGTTCACTTAAATAGGCACGGTTTCCGTGCTTGCGTTCACCTAACCACCCATCCGTGACTTGCGATCACGTCCTCCAATTGCTTGCTTCACTTCACTTCATAATACAACCATGGCGGTAGAGTAGACTGGAGTTGCCATCCAGTGCTTCAAGTCAACAGTGTAATTGCTTTACAATCACTAACCCATGTTATATACCAGTGCAATGCATTAACTTGTTTCTCTGTTTCGTGGAAACCGAATCTACCAGCACCAACATATCTACCTTTGGAAAAATTTGCATCGATCATCAACTCGAGCGAGTACAACCATCATCACCGTACGCCACCTCCAAATCCATGAGAAAAGCAAAGGAAGTATCATCCCAAAAATCGTAAGTTATATCTTCTATATAAAAGCAACCGAGATAGCACTTGCGCTGCGGTATTCCCCCTAAACTAACTAACCCTTGCGCGGTCATCCCCACCCTTGCGTGAGATTGGTCTCGAACACACCTAGCCCTTGCGCGGCCGCAAGACGAATCAAGATCCGAATCATACCTTCAAATTCACCATCAATTCATTTCTACAATGTTCGTTCCGTTGTGGACTTAGTTATCTTCGCATTTTTATAATATTTGCGTGTGAAGTATAAGCTTTAGTTCAGTTGTTACTTTAAGAGTTTAAATTAATAAATGAATTAATATTGAAATACGCATTTGCGTCAATGCGTTGAAAACATTTGTCCTTGCGAGCCAAATTGAATCAGTGCACGCAAAAAGTACAACACGGATATATCGCTATCGCCCATCGCTAACTTTTTCACATCGATCTTTACGACTTGCGCGTGTGTACATCAAAAACTTTTAAAGTCAAGGAAATTTCTTATTCATTGTTTATGTCAAGTGTTTAAGAATTACCGGGCAGTGAAATCAAACGTTCCAGCCCGTTACAGGAAAACTAAACCCTTGCGCGTCATCCCGACACCTTGCGTGAGATTGGTCTCGAACCACACCTAGCCCTTGCGCGGCCGCAAGACGACATCAAGATTCCGAATCATACCCTTCCACTTCACCATTCAAATTCCTTTCCTACAAATGTTCGTTCCGTGTGTGTAAAGACTTAGTTATCGTTTACATTTTACTTATATTGTGCGGTGTGAAGTATAAGCATTTAAGTCCATTTCGTTGGCTTAGAGTTT
>JARSSU010016183.1:0-18410 GCA_029619165.1 Eurosta solidaginis
AGAACATGGTTTTACTGCTGCATCTGCCGGAAAAGAATCTTTTAGTGACGGTCATACTCTGTTCAGTGTCTACTGCACCGTGCAAGGGATGGTGCCTCGGCAGTTGTTCCGGGCTTGATCCTTACCAAAACACCCGACGTCCAGCTAACTTTATAAATCTTTTGTGCCTCTTTGCTGCATCACGCCCAAGGGCGTCCGTACGTCTACGTCTCAGAGCGCACTACTATCACGCACAGCCCCGCTGCCTCAGCAAGCCACAACAAGTCACCCGCCAGAGTGTGCTCGCGCCCCACGGCGACCAACAACTCCTCAAACAGCTGCTACCGACATCATACACTACAATGCTCGTAGTAGAGTCGCGAAGCAATGCTGAGCAACAGCCCCTGCCCCTCGTGCACCATCTTTTCCGGCAGGCACAATCGTCGTAGGTCAGGGAAACAGACCATCTAGTCCCTACCTCCGTTTCATCTCACCGTTGCCAGCACACAACGAATATATAGGTTGGCACATCCGCCAACTGCAGCTCCTGCCTGGGTGGTCGCCACTTCCCTAGATGCTCTGGTTTACTCGCGCGGCAACGACAGGTTCATCGCGCCATGTTGCCAGGTCGCAAACCACATCATTCACCGCGTACCCAATGCTCTTGCCCAAAGACGCCCAGTCCTAGGGCCACAACAGCAATTGCGTCCTGTCACCTTCACCAGCATCCATTTACACCCCCGCAGTGGCGACTGTACTCTCTTATGCACTTTGAGAATTCTGCAGCTAATACTGTCAATGGACTAACTGGGACAAAGATTACAGGGAGATAGTCGATTTCACACTGAAGCGGCACAACATCCGCATGCTGCGATCACACGAGACTCAAACTCACAGCAAGAGCTGCATTGCAAGACCTGCTCGGGTTATACGTCACAGGAAAGACCGCGAGAGCGGAAATGGAGCGGTCTCGCGCGTTTATCATACACCACTCTGTGCAAGTATTGTATATTGATCCTGCACCATCGACTGCAGGACATGTCTGTAGAACGTCAAGGCCTATCTGTCGGTCAGGCGATGCAAACCTAGAAATCATCGACATCTACATCCCTCCTGCCACCTGTTGCCCCAGTTGGATACCGCCCTAATATCAGGGCTTACTCACTGCAACAATCGCATTATCTTAGGCGATTTCAATGCCATCATGATCTATGGCATTCAAACTTGCGGGCGGACAGTAGGGGTGAGATGTTGGCTGATCAATAGCAAGAAACGACGTTCTGCACAATAAACGGAGACGCCCCCACACGTGTGGTAGGAAGTCTGTCACAGCTCGCCAGATATCTCAATCGTGAGCGCAGAACTCGTAAACTGCGTCAACTGGCAGCCGATGGTAACATTGGCATCCGACCACCTGCCCATACTTATTCGCTTGAGCGTAACGCCGACTTCATCGTCACTGAAAAACGCACTTTCATAAACTCAAAAGTTTGGGGAAGTGGGAAGAATATAAATCCTTTACAGACAGCCGCCTAGCTGCCCTCCCTATCCCGACTGATGCCCGCCAAGGGGAGCGTGCCTTCCGTAAGGTCATTAAATCCGCCTCGGCACATTTCATTCCGCCGGAGAATTCCCGAAATCCGGCCCCACTTCCCGGCGGAGGCCGCAAACTTAGCGAGAGAACGTGACCTTATAAGACAGCTTGACCCAGGCGACCCCCAAATAAGGGATATAAACCAACGCATCAGATTGCTTGTAGATGAACACAAGCGGGCGAAATGGGAGGAGCACCTAAGAGGTTGTAACACTCTCTACCGGTGTGGGTAAACTTGGCTCCACCGCACCAGTCCCTATCGAATCCGGACTAAGCACAAAGACAAAGCTTCCATCGCCTTTGGCGACAAAGTGCTGTCGGACGCGAAAAAATGCGCGACCGCTTTCTGCTGACAATATATAATGCATCCTACGGTCGACAAAGATAGATGGAGAGGCATAGACGCGCACATAAACACAAATTCAGCGCGTCACCAATCACCATCACCGCTAAAGAGGTTGAGGACGCCATTGGTCGTGCTAAGCCATCCAAAGCAGTGGGCCAGACGGCATAGCCATGCGATGCTAAAAACCTAGGGAAAGAGGGGTTCAAAATATTTAGCGCATGTCTTCAATCTGTCTCTTTCCACCTTTGTCATACCTGAGAAATGGAAAATGGCCAAGGTGGTCCCGCTACTAAAGCCTGGGAAACCAGCCAACATAGGTGAGTCGTATCGTCCGATATCTCTCCTATCGCCAGTGGCAAAGACGCTTGAGCCATTTTGCTCTCCATTATTTCCAAGCAATTTGCAGATAGCCCCTCATCAGCATGGCTTCAGAAACTCCATAGCACTACCACCGCGCTAAATGCCATTAGCACCCAGATAAATTGCGGTTTTGAAATCAATACCCCCACCGTAGAACAGTACTCGTAAGCGCTAGACCTATCAAAAGCTTTTGATACGGTCAACCATGGCTCGTTACTGCAGGACCTGGAAGGGTCTACCCTTCCCCCATGTCTTAAAAGGTGGACCGCAAATTATCTGGCGTGGTCGGCAGGCATCGGTGCAATTTAGAAACGAAACATCAAAACCAAGGAGAATTAAACAGGGGGTGCCACAGGGTGGTGTCCTACCCCCACTTTTGTTTAATTTCTACATATCTAAGCTACCTTCACCACGGAAGGAGTCACAATCGTTCCTACGCCGATGACTGCACAATAATGGCCACAGGCCCAGGCCCAAAGATCGATGCGCTATGCAATAAAATAAACGGCTACCTTCCCTGATCTCTCCAGTTTTTTCGCCTCGCGAACCTGGCATTATCACCGACTAAATCTTCCGCGACCTTATTTACAACATGGACGTCCCAAATGTCGACCATTTTGAACATCCACGTCGATGGCACTACGCTACCGACCTGTCCGACACCCCAAATCTTGGGTTGTGACGTTTGATCAGGATCTACATTTTGGTGAGCACGCAGCCGCACATTGTTCCGAGAATTCAGAGCCGTAACAAATCCTCAAATCCCTCGCTGGCAGTACTTGGGGAAAGATAAAGAAACGCTCTATGACTACATACAAAGCAATTAGCCAGCCGATTACGTGCTACGCGTCACCCATATGGTCGCCAAGCCTAAAAATCGCCCACTGGAAGAAACTACAGGCCTGCCAAAATACTGCTCTCAGAATCGCCACGGGCTGTCTTCTTATGTCCCCAGAACACCATCTGCATAATGAGGCGAGAATACTCTCCATCAGGGAGAGAAATGAGATGCTGACCAAACAGTTCCTGTTGAATACCCAGAAACCTGGCATCCCAACAGACATCTGATTGATGAACCAGCACCACCTAGGGCTTAAGGAGTCATCTCCGTAAGCATTTTGAGGAAAACACGGCACCTGAGAACCCAGCCGTATGAAGTGAAAAAACACAAGCAGGTCCTTGGTGAACTCCATAAACCAGGCGTCGGACCTTTATGCCGGAATTGCCCAGTGAATCCAGTGCTTAACGAAAATTATCCAAAACTGCGGAAGAGGAACGCATACTCCCCAGGGAAACGCGTGTCACTCTTGCTCAACTTCGTTCTGGATACTGTAACAGGTTAAACTCTTACCTATCCAGATCAACCCCGACATACAAAATGTATGCCCCGCTTGCAATGTGTCCCACATGACACCAACCATCTCTTCAATTGTAATGTGGAACCAACGCCTCTAACACCCCTTTCCTTATGGTCCACCCTGTTGAAACGGCAAGTTTCCTTGGACTCCCGTTAGAGGATATTGATGACAATTTGTGATCGGCCGCGGCTATTAGGTGGGCGAGCATTGCTACAACAACAACAACAACACCTAAAAAGGCATGAAACTGTTACTGCCCATATTCAAAGTATGGAAGCAAAAAAGAAGCAAATATCAATGGACTCCGTTTTAGATTTAAATAAGTGGCAAATAAGCAAAATGATACAAAGCACTGACCATACATTGGTAATATTCCTGATAACACACAATTTACCATTACATTGATGCATTATTTGCCTGAGTTGCTCGCTGAACGCTGTCCTGCCTAAGAAGTGTCAAAACATTGAAAATTGCAAGAACTAAGCTACGGGATTAGCGGAAACAATTTGTTTCAGTACAATGAAAGGACTTAGTTTCGGAACTTAAGTCGTGTAAGTTTTCTCTATTTATCGACGAAACAACAGATGTTTCCGCAAAAAAGTTAGGTATGTCGCCAATCTAATTGTTCGCGACCATTTTCTTGCTTTAATCGAATTGCCAAAATGTAATGCAAATTCAATTTTTGCAGCTTTTAAGGAATTTTTCAAACTAAAAATGTTATTGGTTTAGCTACTGACGGAGCAAACGTGATCTCGGGACATTTAAAACAGTGTAAGAACTTTATTTGAAAAGGAAGCAGATATTTTTTATTTAAAATGTACATGTCACTCGCTCCATTTCTGTACAATCTATGCTTGCAAAAAACTGCCACAGGATATAGAGTGGCTATGTCGAAATATTTACGGTTTTTTCTCGCATAGTCCTAAGAGAGTATACGATTTTTATAGAATTTCAGAACTATTGTGCTGTAAAGCCACACAAAATTTTAGGAACATCCCATACAGGTGGCTGTCATTAGAAGGAGTTGGTTTGCGCATCCTTGAACAATGGGACAGCTTAGAATTGTTTTTAATATTTCAAAACTAGAGGTCAATGCGATTCGTTCTGATCAGTTAGCTGAAAAAATGGACAATGACACCAACGGTTTTTTCTATTTTTATCATATGTACTTCCGTTAAATAAATAACTTGAACAAAGACTTTCAGTCAGAGCAAAGCCGTCTGCCATATCTATATTCTAATATCAAATCTAACTTTTTGTTAATTTTAAGCAATTTCATAAAAAGACAGACCGATTGAAGTCAGTATGAATTACAAAAATGTTTCCAATCATATGCAAAAGGACAACATTTGCATAGGGTCAAAAGCGGAACTATTTTTATTGAAACTAATTTAACACCCAATCATAAAAATAGAATAAAAAGCAGCATTTTACAATTTTATGTTGAGGTATTGACCAAATCAGAAGTTTTGTCTGATGGTGATAGCTGTATATTTGATCTCATTTTAAAATTTCAACATTTAAGTGATGACTATGATAAAATCATTAGCCAATGGACTTTGGTTAAGTTAAGTGACCATAATTTGAAAAGTGATTTGGATATTAATTCTTTTTGGCAAAGGGTAGGGAGCTTTAAAAATGGATTGGGAGAGATAATGTTCCCCGAATTGACTAAGTTTATTTTTAATTTGTTATCTTTGCCGCATAGCTCTGATGCTGCAGAAAGAAAGTTTTCATCGCTTAACCTTTTACAAAAAAACTTAGAAATAGTGTAGGAGTTAAGACCATCCATCAATATTATGGTTTGTAAGGAGTTAGTTAGAAATGAAATGCATTATGTATGGTCTGCTGAAAGATACTCTGAACATATAAAATAGTAAGTTCATGCTACAAGAAAAAAACATGAAAATATCTGATATACATATGTAAGAAAATGTTAATTTTTGAACTCAGTATTGAAATTATAGTTTCCTTTTAATTTTTGCATTTCAAGCTTCAATATGCTAAATCATTTTTCTTTAAATATATACACATATTTAATGAAGTTGATTTATTTGTATATGTTATGTTTCTTATTAAAATAATAAATTTTGATAAAAATTTAGTAGCCTTGAATGTTGCAATTAATTAGATTAGTTGAGCTGAAAGGCAGCAATTAATGAATAAAACTCCCTTTTGGTTTGTTTTGTATTCATAAATTTTAATTTTGGTCGATATTTCGACTTCAATCTGAAGTCATCATCAGGGCTGAAGACAAAACAAAAACAATAGTTAATTACACAGAACATACATATGAACACATGAATAACAAAATATGACTTACACATATGGACATGTATGTGTTCATAAGTATGTTCTGTGTAATTAACTATTGTTATTGTTTTGTCTTCAGCCCTGATGATGACTTCAGATTGAAGTCGAAATATCGACCAAAATTAAAATTTATGAATGTAAAACAAACCAAAAGGAAGTTTTATTCATTAACCGCAGCCTTTCAGCTCAACTAATTTAATTAATTAAAGATAATAAATGATAAAAAACCATTTGTCTTTTAATTACTGGGAACTAATTTTTTTGGTACTCTCAAAAGCCTTTTGGTACGAAAAAAAAAGATGTGAGTGGTAGCCCTTATTCTCACGCTCATGTAAGTGCTATTTTTTATATTATATAATTCTATTCCACAACATTTGTTTAAACCTTCTTTCTTAACACTTGTTGTTTCAAATTGTTAATAAAAATCATACATATTCCGTGTATTAATACGAAACCTTTTTGGTGTCTTTATTTTCTTCCTTTTTATCGCCTAAACATTCTTTCAACAATTACGTGAGTGCGCGCCGTTGCCACCACGCAATTGTTCATAAAAAACTAAAGAAAGACACGTTTTCCACCAGGGCATCACAGATTCCTGCCAGTTGGATTATTTGCCCACCCCGCAAAACGATCACCGTTACGCAGATACGCTGCTTCTTTAGGAAGCCATATCGGGAAATTATTTTAAAAAACATCTTACTAATGACAAAATGATCATAAAAGCAATTGTAGGGAAAATTATATGATTAATTATAAGTTGTTTGTACAACAACAAAAAATCGAGAGAAAGAGAAGTGAAACAACTGAATTAATACAAAAAAAATTACTAAATAAACAATTAGACAAAAAATGCAAAACTAAGCCTAGATTACGACCAAATAGTCGTTATTGAAATAAATAAAAAAATTGGGATAGAAAAAAAAAGAAAAAAACAATTTTAGTTCGTTATTTCTAAGCAGTTTTTCGTTGACAGCGCAGGTGATAGCCTTTGCTGAGACCTGGCTTAGGGAAGACAATTATAATTCAGAGATTTTCTCCTGGAACTATGTCGTGTACAGGCGCGATCGTGTGTCTAGAGCGGGTGGTGTCCTTATAGCCGTAGACTCTAGCCTACCGTCGGAATTACTGTCGTTGGACAACGGCTCTGACATTGAATTTATAGCAGTAAAGGCCTCTCTTCGTGGTGCTAGTCTATTTATTTGCTGCCGCTATACGTACGGATATGCATGTTTATACTCAACATAGCTTATCCATACGTAGTTGTTGAAGACATGAGTCTCAATTAATTTAATCCCCTGTATTTATGTATAAATTGCGTGCAGACGGCAACCCTACCCTTTCATCTTTTTCCTTTATACAAAATGTATAAGTGTCACGTAACGGTCCTTTAAAATTGTAAGGGGTCAAAAGCCGCTCTAGTTGTTCTTCCCTTCATATATGTAAGTGAGTTAGCTGTCTTTAACTACCGCCGCGTCCGCATCGCAAAAATCTTAAGTGTAAAGTGATTAAAATAAAATAAAGTTTAAAGGAAAGCACATGAAGTGTCAATATTTAAAGTGAAGTGTGTTTACTTATTGTGAAAAATTCTCTCCCTAGCGCATCGGCGTGTTATTCCCATTCCCCCATCTAAAAATAAACATTGGGCCTTTTTGGACTAAAACGAAACAAGCGACCTGAAATCAAAAATGTTTCGTAAATTAATCGTGGCGGTACGTAAAACAAATTAAAGCTACAGAAGTGAAATAATAAGCTAGTTTAAACAATCACAAAATCAACTAAGAAGTGAAAACTAAAAGACAACATAATTACATATATACAAGTAAGAGCAGATAACAAAGTGTATTAGAGTGGCCCCTAAAGTGCGTGAAAAAAAATTAAAATAATCTCCTGAAAAAATAAAAAAGTGCGAATACTTACCCATTTCTTGCATTTTTCTTGCCTGAAAAAGAAAATTTAAATACAAAAGTTTAAGTTCTAAGTGCGCCAACCTACCCTGTTATACTTACCTGAAAATATCTAAAAAGAAAAAATTAAAAGAAGTTGTAGAGCACGGAAATTTACCGAAACCCATATACACATGTACTTACCCTTAATCCCTGTGAAAAAGTGGAAAAAATACCTAACCGTTTACAAAAAAAACAAAAAACACACGTATAGACATATATATATAAATAAATAAAATACGGGTTTCAAAAACAAAGTATTAACTGTGCAAAAAAATTGCAATAGAATACATACCTGTGAAAATCGAAATAACAATAAAACATATGAACACACAAATTAGAAGAATTCTGATTAAGGAAAAAATAGTTCAACAAAAAAAAACAAGAAAACATCACAGTTTAATATTTGTTAACAAATATTTTCTACACCAATATACAACAAATACATCAGCACAAATTTCTAATGATATATAGCCACGCACACAGGAGGTACAGTCCCAAAAAAAATTTAAAAGGTCAGGTATTATCCAGAACTTCGGTAACTCTCAATATACATAACACTAGGATGGCCCTTCGTTGTATGGAGGGGAAAAAAGTGTTTGGATTCTTAATCTCACCGCCTAAAAATATGCGAATAGCTCAAAAACAAATATATACAAAGTTTTAGGTCAATCAAAAAGATTTAGAGGAGAGCGAAAACTTTTGTATCTACCTTGTATTCATCATATTATGAAGTTCTGCTGACAGTTATTTTCCAGTAAATACTAGTAAGGACGTTCAGTTATTTCGGCGATTTCAAGAAAATTCCAAAAACATCGACAAAATAGTTTTAGAGATTTGCTACAAAATACGAATTGAAATTACTTTTAAGCGATAGCAGAGATACTATTTTAAGAAACCCTCAAAGGAATAGTTGAAAAAGAAAATAGTAAGAGATGACTATAGGGAATTATTGGAATTAACGTCTATATGTCTAGGAGCAAGTGATGGCATACAGTTTCGTGTACCAAAGCCAACTCATCATACTCGGTGGATGTCTAAGGCATTGTATTGCTTAAAAATCTATTTATTTCGTGAACAGTTTAAACTAACGGAATATGAAGAGAATTCGATAGGAAGTATATGCGCGTTTATTATACAATTCTATGTTGAGCTTTGGTTTTACTGTACCAATCCCCATATAGCACCTCTTCAAGACTTATCTTTTATTAAAGAAATTTATAAATACAGAAATGTTAATAAAAAAAATATTGACATTGCAATAAAAAAGTCTTGTAACCACCTATGGTACCTGTCTAAAGAATGTATTGCATTGGCATTGTTCGATGATGACATCTCTTGTACCATGAAGAAAAATATTGTGGAAAAAATCAAAAGCATAGACAACTGCGACAAGGAAACAGAAAATTTAAAGAGGTTACACTTAAGGCCCAGTGAAACCAATAAATTCATAGAAAAAGAACTACACGATTTTCTAACAGGAAATACAATTGATTTTTTTGGTCGTTTTGGGATATCATCTCAATTTCTGGAGGTAGACCCACTATACTGCGAGGATACAGGAACCTATAAAAAAGCTAAGGATACTGTTATAAATATAAAAGTAGTTAAGGACACAGCAGAACGGGGAGTAAAGCTTATGGAAGTATTATATTCTACTTAGAAATGACGAACAAGAAAAACAATACTTTTTACAAGTTGTAACTGATTACAAAATACAATTTGAATCACATACTAAATCATCATTAATTATATCCTAGGAAATAATATCATATTATATACGTGTCAGCTAAAGTTTTACAAGATATATGTGTATGTTTTAAAAAGGTATTTAAAAAAAATGTAGAATAAAAAATTTGAAACAAACTCATTTACGTATACTCATTTTTTTGTTTTTGATTTATTTGAAATTCAAATATCTCTAGAACATACTAGTAACACGATAAATTACGTTTCACCCATAACAAATGAAGTAGGGTTGACCAAATTTAAGAAATTGTAAAAATTCGTCATTTTTCAGGACTTCAAGCTCTTTGCACCACCTGTAACCCTTCTTCGATTGACCTAAAACTTTGTATATTCTAGTTTTTAGGCTATTCACATATTTCTAGGGGGTGAGATCGAGAATCGGAAAACTTTGGAAAATAATGGCCACCCTAATATACACGTATATAAATAAGTAGCGGTTTCATACGCGGTATATTTAAGTTGTTGGACTTTAATTGCCGTAATAAGAAACTCAAAATTCTCACTTGCGGTGTATCCCCCATATCGCAATTCATCTCAAACACACTCTCTAAAAATATATATAGATAAAGATATATATAAATATATAACAACTCACAAAAAACAAAAAAACCCAATAATTTAAACAGTCTAAAGTACGTTTCTCGGGCCATCCACTTTAACACATCTCGCGCCAAGCCCCAAAATCGCTATTTACTCATTCGGGCCAAAATATTTTTTCTGAAAAGTTTCTGTTCATGTCCATTTATTGTATATTTGCAAACAGAAAGTGAAAATTTTCACTTTTTCCATGATTTTTCATCAATTTTCCGTGTGTGCACCGGTGATCACACGGCCCCAGGAAGTAAAATTACTTACTGGTGCCGCGTGATCACCGGTGCACATTTAACTTATTTTTATTGCTTTAGACGAATTAATTCAGCTAATTTAAAAAAATAAGATAAAAATTAAAGATGTCAAGGAAAAAACTTAGTGATAAAGAGATAAATGAAGCTCTGAATGATAATCTCTCTGATCTGTCAGATGTATGTGACTCAGAAGACGATGATGATGTTGATAGAGACAAGGATTACAGGGAATGTAGTAGTTGTGATGATGTAGAAGTTGTTCCGCCCACTTCAACTAGTGTGGACCAACTAATATGCATCACAGTACCACCTCCGTCTGTGTGTGGCGATTCTAACGAAATGCTAGACAATCCGGTAACAGATAGACAATCCTCACGTTCTGATAAACCGTCAACATATCGTTCACCCAGCATGACCAGCTCTCAGCATATTCGCCGTACTTGCGCCGAACTGTAAAATGGTACAAACGATTAGCTTTCCATCTGATCACTGCAACAACTGTTGTCAATGCTCTGAACCTGCACAACAAAATCAACAATAAAAAATGACCATTAAAAAATTCAAAGAAGACCTAGTGAGAAAGCTGGTTCTAGGGCAATCTGACAAACCAGCATCTGAAAAAGAAGAGGAACCAGCAGATATGTCCGTGGCCTCTGAGCAACCACTGACACCGCAGATACCCCCTGTTACAATCAAGCATATTTTGAAGGAAGTTGAAGGACCCAAGAGAAAAAACTAGTAAAAGGTGTGCTACAAAAAGATGGCTGAAGAATGGGGAGCTCCTTATGCTCGAAAAACTGATTAATACCTTCTGTAAATTATTTTGAAAATTATGACATTGAATTTACTTTTTTTGGCCTAATACATAAATTCGAAAAATTAAACAAAAGAAGGATTTTAATGTTATCATTGTTTTTGTATGGTAAAAAATTGTTTATTTCAATATAAAAAGGAAAAAATACTATTACATTAAACCATCCACCTGTTCTCATTGAACCAAATAGCCCTATATTTTCTCCGCACCTGACGCATTATGGCTATGCAATAGGGCGGGTCGATTTAAAAATCGCTAATTGCCAAAGGAACCATACCTATAAAACGAATTTTGATGTCCCCTAATTTGGGTCGAACTTTTGGGTAGGGGCAAATTTTGAAAAATTCCACTTTGACCCATTAAGAGTGCTCCAATCGAGTCCAAATGTATGACCGACCCCCACTAACTTTGGAGGCCCGACCCACCGATGCCAGTGGCATACCCCCTGGAACCCCCTGGGGGTTCACTATACAAAGATTTCAAAAAATCGCCGGTTTTGCACTTTACATGAAAAAATCAGCTAAATGGCTATGTTTTTTCTTATTTTTATTTATTATTTATAATAATATTTATTATTTATTTATAATAATATCTATTTTTTCTCTTAAGAAATGTATTTAGTCAGAATATATGTAAATGAAAAAATTAATTTAAGTGAGTTATAAAAAAGAAACTAAAAAAAATTATTGTTTGAAGCAAGAAATAATTACCATAGTAGCTTCTCGTGCGCGTATTGTCAAATAAAATTAAAGAAAAAAAACTTTTTTAAAAATAAGCTTTTATTATTGGTTAATAAAATTAACTAAAAAGTAAACAATAAATTGACTCTAAAGAAATATAACACTTTATAAGTTCATTGTAAGCTTTAACGATAATTAGGCTTTTTCGTCTGCGACAAAAGAATTCTATATTGTACATAATTATATATTTTTAACAATAAAACTTTACACCTAAATTATTAAACCTTACAGTTTATATCACAGTTCTAATTGTTCTAATAAAAAACGTGTTGAATTTTGATGGTATAATTAAGAACATTTAGGATCTCCTTTTCTTGCTATCGCAATGTAACACGCTTTTATTAGAACAATTAGGACTGTGATATAAACTGTAAGGTTTAATAATTTAGGTGTAAGTTTTAATGTTAAAAATATATAATTATGTACAATATAGAATTCTTTTGTCGCAGACGAAAAAGCCTAATTATCGTTAAAGCTTACAATGAACTTATAAAGTGTTATATTTCTTTAGAGTCAATTTATTGTTTACTTTTTAGTTAATTTTATTAACCAATAATAAAAGCTTATTTTTAAAAAAGTATTTTATTTTTTACTTTTTAGTTCGTTTTATTAACAAGTAATAGAAGCTTGTTCTTAGAAAAGCCTTTTTCTTAAATTTAATTTAAATAGTTTTAAATTTTTAGTAGGGTAAAATATTGTTTAAATTAGTTACGTAATCTTTACTTAGTTATTTGTAACGTTTCTCATTCTATCCATTTCTTTAATGCACCAACTTACTTTTTAGTTAATTTTATTAGCCAATAATAAAAGCTTATTTTTAAAAAAGTTTTTTTTCTTTATTTTATTTTTTTATTTAATTGTATTATATCATAATCCGAATATATTGGGGCATATTCATAATCGAATTAAAATGTAACTAAGTTAGTTGAAGCATTTTTACAGAGAGCACATATAAAATTATGTCAAACAGTGTTAAATAACTTAACTCTGCCTATGCCGCGTTCAGTTTACAACTACTTATTGCAGATCTCTCATCTGTGGGTTAAATCTGTTTTAAAATAAAATTCTACTTTCGCTTAGCTAAAATTCCATCGCCAAAAATCTGTAAAACAAAATCAAGTGCGCAGAAAAGTATGCAACACTTACCGATAACAGCCTAACGGCGTTAGCGTACGTTGTATCACAGAATTTTTACACTTTGAAAATGGCGGCTGTTGTTTGCAAGGTTGCATTCCTTTGAGTCTTCGTTTTCACCATCTGGATTAACAAAGTCATGAGCCTGGACATTCGTGCAATTTTAGTGATGTAAATTGTATGGCGCCAGCGCCAATGCGGTGCCAGCTCAATGGTAGTTCATTGACGAAATGACTCCAATCGAATATTTGACGTTACTTAGTAGTGAGTGCGTAGTACATTTCACTTCCGCTATTGAGTGAAACGACTTTTGTGTGTCAGGCACGAGTTTGGTGTTATTGGCGCTACTGGCAATGATGACACTGAGCTGATGGCGGTAGCGCTGGTAGTTCAGCTTTTGAATCAGAGAAAGAATTGATGACCCGTGCAAATTATTATGGCTTTGGACGTGTAAATTATTATGTTGTATTTGCACCAAATAAATACTGCGGACATAACAACCGGAGTCATTTTTGAGTTGTATATTTTAAATTTAATGCACAATTAATATGGGTGTGTTTGAGCGGCCAAATAATAACAGTTGTATTGCTAAAGTGCTGCTAAGTTGATGGAATGTCGCTAATTTCCTATCGATTATCAATAGATTGTCAATATTTCGTTCAACGGGCACGCGTAATTGCCACATCTGCTCAAATTTTCCAAGTTTTTCCATTCTTGATTTAACTTAAGCTGTTATGCCAATATTTTTCTGCCAGTTTTTTCAAATAGGTAATTTTTCCAAAAGCAAAATAAATTACAGAAAAGATTACAAAGTTAAACAGCCTTAAAAATTCAGCTATGTTGGTTATACACAGAAATACAACAGAGGGTTGTGTCTCCGCTTGTCGCAAGCGTTGAGATTCACCACGCGTGAGACGCGTGATTCACCACGTCCAAATATCACAATCCACGGATAGGTACCGGCGGGTTTGTATGGGACTTAGGCTGTTATGCCAAAGTAAACACAAATCTTTACCGATAACTGTGTTATCGATTAATTTATCGAAATTCTAACAAAGTAATATTGCATTGTCATCAGAGTTATACATGTGTGCAAAATTTCAGCTCAATCGGACACCGGGAAGTGTATCAAATTTAACTTGCAAGATTCCATTACAGACAACTAAAGTGAAACTAAATAAAAGCTTATAAAAAGACATCATTCCCTACTGCACTTACCGCGTAACACGCAAAATCAAGTTCATAACGCGACACCCCAGCGAACGACAAGCCAACTCACCACCCAACATCAAGCTGCTGATGAAACACCCTGTTGCTCGAAAAATGCAACTCACTTACCTACGGAACAAAGCCCACCTCAATCGAGTGTGAATGAAGTGTCGTCACACCATTCAAGTTCACAAGTCACTACGCTTCTCCCAACAGTAGTAATTACCACATATTGTGAATTTAACATTGTTCGAGCTCTCGTGGATCAAGGCTCCGAAAAAACATTTATCTCGTCCCGGATCCAAAAGCGTTTGCGCCTCCCTACTAAGGAAGCTAGGTTTGAAATCTCGGGAAGGGGCGGCACAGTGGTACAGAACTCAAAAAATATTTGCGAAGTCAAACTCTGCTCAGCGGACAAATTACACAAAATTAGTACCCAAGCCATTGTTCTGCCACAATTTACCCACTTTCTCCCCTCAACTAACTCTCAAATATATCCCGGTGAAACCTTTGATAACATTACAAAATTGCCTGATGATGATTACGTTGGCGGTTTTCGAAATGTCCCTCGCAATATGCCATTAAATATTTCTTTCTTTTCAGTTTCTCTTAGAAAACATAATAATTGAAATTCAATTATTATAAGCCGGTGTTAAGCTCATGAATTCTTAAATATAAGTATAAACTGAACACACCATTAAACAAACATACATCAAATATAAACTTGGAAAAAATATCTCATTTGACACTGGCCGATCCCGACTGTTTCACCCCTCAACGTATAGATATGGTCATCGGCAGTGATGTTATTCCCCGCATTTTCCTAGAAGGGCTGCACAGCAATATAAGCGGATGCCTCGTAGCCCAGAACTCGATATTCGGATGGATTCTCAGTGACCCAATTCCCGAAAGGCTCTCAACGTTCAGCACTCAGATTCGACAATCTGACTCCCTAAATACTCTCCTTAGGAAATTTTGGGAGCAAGAAGAAATCTCTACGATTCAATCCCGATCCAGTGAAGAAGATTTTTGTGAAGAGCTATATCAACGCACAACAACCCGACAGCCAGATGGAAGATACATGGTTCGACTGCCCCGGGAAAACAGAATTCTCCAATTCCACTGCTCTTAGACATTCCCGCATTGCAGCTCAACAACAATATCTCAGCATTGAGCGGACTTTGGAGAGGAACCCGACATTGCAGAAGAAGTACTCCGAGGTCCTAGAAGAATACTTCACGCTGGGTCACATGGAGCCCACCTCACGCCAAGAAATCATCAAGGATGGTAAATATTTCTCATTTTTTATTTACCACAGCATGGAGTTATCAAGCCAGACAGTAAAACTACAAAGGGTTGCGTAGTTTTCAATGCATCAAAGTTATCCCACTCTGGCAGCTCCCTTAATGACGTGCTTTACACGGGCCCCACTCTGCAAAACGATTTGATGCTCATAATTCTAAAATGGTGGCTTTGTCAATTCGTGTTTAACGGCGATATAAAGAAAATGTATCGCCAGATTCTCGTTCACAAAGATGACCTAGACCTCCAAAGAATAGTCTTCCGTAGATCCCCAAATATGCTTTTAGAAGATTTTCGGTTAAAACCGAATACATTTGGCGTCAATTGCGCCCCTACCTTGCTATACGCACTCTCCATCAGCCGGCACAAGATTGTAAATAGCAATTCCCTCTAGCCACCGATATTCTTCTGTGTGAAACATACGTGGATGATATACTCTCGAAGACTCAAGTAAAAGACGCTCTACAATCTGCCAGGATTCCTCTCCGAAAAATAACCGCTAACCACTCTAAAATTTTGGAACTAGTCCCTCATTCCGAAGTGCTCGATATCGATTTTCTAAAGTTTCGAGACTCTAGTTCTACGAAAACCCTCGGTATAAAATGGAATGCCCTGACAGACACGTTTTCCTACACGTACGATCCTGAACCCGCTGTCGACTCGAAAACAAAAGGGCAAATATTGTCAGCTGTCGCCCAAATTTTGACCCAGCAAGATGGCTAACGCCAATAATAATCACTGCAAAAATGCTCCTTCAACAGTTGTGGATGGAAGGAACCGATTGGGACGAAGACGTCAAGCCGGCGCACTTCACAAATGGACAACGGCGCGCAACAATCTCCCCGCAATCAATCAAATTACCATTCCCGATGGATCCGATTCTCTCCAAACCAGCACGTGCAACTGCACGGCTTCTCAGACGCTTCGGAAAAAGCGCACTGTGTCTGTAAATATCTCCGCATTCAACCAGATGAAACCTCCTTCTCGTCCCACCTACTCGTAGCGAAGTGTAAAGTAGCATCCCTGCACGGCTCGAACTCTGCGGAGCTGTATTAATCTCAAAGCTGGTCAAGCAAATTCGGTCGGAGCTACAATTACAGTCAGGCGAACTCTTTCTCTGGTCACACTCCTCTTTGTGTTACCTTAGCTAAAGAAACCGTCTCACACCTGGAAAGCTTACGTGGCCAACATGATCTCTCTCATTCTCGATTATGTGAGCAAAGCTACCTGGAGACATGTTGCGATAACCCTGCCGACCCCGGTACCCGTGGTTGTAATCCACAAGAACTCTCGATGCGCGATTTATGGTGGAAAAGCCCGGAATGGCTACAAAAACTCCCTTCATTGTGGCCGAAAACATTGTCAACTCATCCCTCTCCTCCTGAACAGCGCCGCGTTGAATCATTTCATTCCGTCGAATATGTTGATCCTCTCGAACGCTTCTCTTCCCTCCCTAGAGCACTTCGCGCTATGGCATACATGTACAGATTTATTAACAATTCGAGGAAACGGGCAATTCTTACGCCCCTGAAATTGACTCAGAGCGAAGTAAAGCAAGTGAAAAGCATAATATTACTGAAACGCAAAACATTCGTTACCCACGTGAGATGCAGTCACTACAAGCATCACCGCCCGTCAGTAACAAGAGCTCCTTGCTCACCTTAAACCGGATCTCGGATCAATTTGGAGTTATGCGAGTCGATGGCCGTTTATTTGAAGCTAACCTCAGTCGTAATGAACGCTTTCCTATTATTCTCCCAGAGAACTCAAAATTCTGTTCGCTGCTGCTCACTTTTCTCCATGAAGAAATGCTGCATGCTGAAAAGCAGTTAATGGTTCGGATGGTACAACAAGAATATTTTATTCCCCGGTTGAAACAAAAGCTGAAGAAATGCATCTTACAGTGTAAGACGTGCACCATTTACAAACAAAAAATGCGCACACAGATTATGGCCGCACTCCCCCCTGAGCGATAACATAATAAAGTTATGCCTACTTCCCGACGCAGAGATCCCTACTTCTCATCTCGCCACGAACGACCCACTCCCATCAATAGCCCAGATAGAGTATACACAATCCCTATGCCCGCAGCCAGGGTCAGCATTTAAAGCTCAACAAGGCAGTGACCACACGGGAGAAATTGCAGTAGCTGCTTCACCGCGTAACGGCGCAGGCGGGCCGCCATGTTGAAGACATGAGTCTCAATTAATTAAATCCCCTGTATTTATGTATAAATTGCGTGCGGACGGCAACCCTACCCTTTCATCTTTTTCCTTTATAAAATATGTATAAGAGTCACGTAACGGTTCTTTAAAAATTGTAACCGGTCAAAAGCCGCTCTAGTTGTTCTTCCCTTAATATAAGTGAGTTAATTGTCTTTAACTCGGAACAATCTCAAGTACGTGTAAAGCGATTAAAATAAAATAAAGTTTATAGGAAAGCATATGAAGTGTCAATATTTAAAGTGAAGTGTTTTTACTTATTGTGGAAAATTCTCTCCATAGCGCATCGGCGCGTTATTCCCATTCCCCCATCTAAAAATAAACAGTAGTGTTTACTTGCAGGTGCGGGATAGAGACCGCCTGGTGGTGCTTGGTGACTTCAATTTGCCTACAGTAAATTTGATTAGTAACAGCGAATTAAACTTTTTGACGTCCACCACTCAGCACGATTTTTGTAAAAGTCTGCTTGATACACATTTACTACATGTTTAGGCCACAGGCC
>JARSSU010016184.1:0-11819 GCA_029619165.1 Eurosta solidaginis
GAGAAATATGGAACGCCACCCTGAAGTAATGCGAAAGTGGTGCCGGGGTGGGCGACGGTTCCAGAACGGGGCTGTTTTTTAGTTTTTTAGTCTACGGACACACGGTTGCTGCGACGGCAGCAATTATGGTGCATTAGGCATTTTTCAGCCTCCCCGCAAAAGTTATCTCTTCGTTGCCTTTTATATATGTGTGTAAATGGTGATTGATGTGTTCATGTATATACGAGTGGCTGCTTCATGTTTTTTTATTGTTGAGTGATTATTTATTTAGTATCAGCTTAGTGATGCTAATATTCGTAACAATATATTACCCTGGAACAGGCAATTATACTAAAGTTTCCTCAGATTTTACAGAAGCAATTTTTGAGAAAAAGGGGAGTCCAGAAAGAGCTAACGCGCTTTAACTGAATTTACAAAAGAATCTACGAGCATCGTGAAAATTCTCTTAAAAATGTGGTCTTTACTTGGAAAAAAAAACAAAATTTCCTCAGGCATAGATACTTCGCCAGAAATATTATAGCTGCTTGTGCATCAAACTTCACTGAGCCCGAATGTTACGGGCAGAGTTACGGATATATGCAGTCGTTTGCCAAAAATAATCCTTTACGCGCCAGTACTCGCCCTTCTGGCACTAGCCCGCCAACGGCAAGAAGGATTTTCTTACCGCTCGAACATTCGGGTCTGAGAATTTTGAGCAATGGTGAAACGAATGAATGGGATTTACCTGATTAACTTTCCTAGCGGTTTTCTGAAATATTTTCTTTACTTCGATGAGTTGTTTCAGCCCTAGAGAGCTTTGACTTTGTTTTCCATGAAGGGTTAAATTCCTTCTGTATGATATGGCGGTCGCCGTGATGTGGTGGTAGCGTGCTCCGGCATCCACACCGAAGATCCTGGGTTCATGTCCCGGGCAAAGCAACATCACAGTTTTAGAAACAAGTTTTTCCAATTAGAAGAAAATTTTCTAAGCGGGGTCGCCCCTCGGCAGTGTTTGGCAAGCACACCGATGGTGTTTCTGCTATGAAAACCTCTTAGTGAAAACTCATCCGCCTTGCAGTTGGCGTTCGGAGTCGGCGTAAAACAAGTAGGTCCCGCAAGTTGGTAGAAAAAAATCAAGAGGAGCACGACGCAAATTGGAATAGAAGCTCGGCCTAAAATCTCTTCGGAGTTTATCGCGTTTATCGAGTTTATTATAGAGATATCATTCCATTTCTGCCTATCTGAAATTCTTACGATGACCTTACTTAGTCTCTATAAAGAGCGTCGGTGTACCGTAACCTAGTTGACGTAAGTTTTCGGAAATATTACAGCTTACCTGAAGTTTACTATACAGATCACTCAGGCGGAGGTTGAGCATTACCTCTAGAGCCTTTGTGGATGCTGAAATAGGAACACCATAATCATCCTGGATACTGTGCTGTTACTTTAGAGAGGCGGACTTACGCTCGCAACGTAGGGTCAGTGCATTATTTGCTGCTTCATAACCTTCAATTCACTCGAGCTTCTTTAGGAGCGTTGAGGACATTTCTTGTTCTCTCCTCGTCATGTTTGTTCCATTTCAGCCTACTGTCTAAATTAATGTCGTAAAATCCCTTAGAAAATTTGAACCTAGCTCTATTCAAAAACGGTGATCCAGAAATTTTTATCGTCAGATGGAAAGAAATATTTCATATTTCGCAAGATTCGCTTTGACTGCACTTTCATAGGAGATGTCCTTTTGAGATTTATTCCTGTTGCTGTTAAAGCAAGGTTGTTGTTGTTTTTGTTGTTGTTGTTGTAGCGATAGGGTTACTCCCCGAAGGCTTTGGAGAGCGTTATCGGTGTGATGATCCTTTGCCGGATACAGATCCGGTACGCTCCGGTAACACAGCACCCTTAAGGTACTAGCCCAACCATCGCGGGAACGATTTACATGGCCACATTAAACCTTCAGGCCATCCCTCCCTCCCCCCCTCCCCCAGGTTCCATGAGGAGCTTGGGGTCGCCAGAGCCTCGTGTGTTAGTGAAACGGGATTCACCGCTCGAAGGTGAGGTTGACAATTGGGTTGGAGAAGCTATATATTGCGCTACACAACCCCTTGAATCGCTTTAAGCAATGTCATATGCATAAGTGATGGCATTTGCCGTAAACTATCATAGTAAAATAACTGACCCACCTCCTTGGGGGTACGCGTATTGCGAAGCCCCTATATTTTATTGGGTTTCCATTATAGGCTGGTTCACGGATTTCACAAGCATTCACCCCAGCCCGAAATGAATGTGTAGTTATTGAATGCAATCCCGTTCTCTATTTTTACAGTCGTAAATTGCGGGAGGAGGAAGAGGAACTGAGGTAGCGGAGTGGGATGAGGATATGGAACTCAGAGAGAGTCCCTCATTCAGCTGGTATGAATCAGGAGTGAAGTAATTTTAAGTCCTTTTGAAATCTAAAATGAAGTGGCGGCTATTACAGCGCTTGTCGGGCTCTGTATGGCTGCAAACTAATGCTGGTGAAAGTGGTCTGCCGACAGTACACCGCATTTTTTAAAAATGGTTATCCATCAGCTCAACCTATGGAAATCGGTCTGATGGAAACTAGTCGAAGTGAACTGGTAGCGATTAGATAGAGCAAAACAGCTGAGTCTCTGAGATATTGTGCACACGGTAACGGATGTTGCTGTTGTTCTTGTAACATTATTTTGCTCTGCTTGTATGTTTATACTAAGACAGATTGCCTGGTTGGACAGTTGCTATGTTGCCCGTCCGGCGAGGCCGGGTCCAAGTAGCACTCTTGGCGTGATTTTGATGCATGTTCTGACGGAACAATATTCTATAAAGGCGTGCAATTACTGGCGTATGCTGATGACATTGATATCATCGGCCGAAACACCCGCGCCATAAGTTCTACTTGGCCATGTGATACGAATCGAAGATGATGCTCCGACTACGGGAAAAAAATGTATCGCACTCCGCTGGAACGACCGTGTGGAAAACGATTTAATTCCCTTGGTGTGATCAGTTGGCCCTGCGAAGAAGCGATTGGCGGGCCTTGTTGGACTGCCATAACCGCTTAAACGGTTAAATACTCATTAAGTAAGTAAATAATATCTCATTTCATTATATGTATTCGCTTTTAAACCGGCAACTAAGGCGAATTCAGTACCAGGTGCTGTTATCCCTACAGCTGATTGCTTCTTCTTGATAATTTTCCATACAACGCCTTGTACAACAATACGTCAGTTAATCGAAATCTATGAAAATTTCCTTTTGAATTGACATTCTTCCGCACGGCGAATTGATTGAATTCGCTTTGCCACCACCTGATTCGCCTTGCCGGCAACCCTACGTTTTGCAAATATATAACATTTCGATAAAATAAAATTTGTACAAAAAATTACTTTGAGCACCATAAAAGTTATATATAAAATAATAATTAAGGCGAATTCAGTACCAGGTGTTGTTATCCCATCAGCTAATTGCTTCTCCTTGATTATTTTCCACACAACGCTTTGTACATTAATATGTCAGTTAATCGAAATCAATTAAAATTTTGTTTTGATTGACATTCTTCTGCATGGCGAATTGCTTGAATTCGCTTTGCCAACACCTGGTATGGATTCGCTTTGGAAATACCGAAGTTTGAAAAAATTTTATTCAAAAAGAAAGACAATGCAACTCAAATTGTCTGTCGAGCAAAAACAACTCGTTAGCCGTCTTTTGTCTCGCACCCCACTCATCCCACCAACGGCTCACCAAACAAAAAAATTGCTGTCCAAAAAAAGGGGTTATTAATGGGAATAAAGCGATTTATTTACAAAAAATAAGAAAAGTAAATAGTCTATACCTAACAAATGCTTATTAATTAACTAAAATGGAAAATTTTGTTATGAAATAATTTTTTGTTTGGTTTGTCAATAATTCTTGTTTTTTGTTAAACTATTTTAGGGACAGCTGTGGCATTTGGCTTGCTTGTGAGCTTGTCTATCATGCTCTAGTCCCGCGACAGGTAGCATCAAAATACTTCAAAAATGTTCAAAAGCTTGGCATAACTCAAGGCGAATTCAGTGCCAGGTGTTGTTATCGCAATAGCTGATTGCTACTTCTTGATTATTTCCCATACAACGCCTTGTACAACAATATGTTAGTTAATCGAAATCCATGAACATTTTTTTAATAACATTCTCCTGCACGACAAATTGGTGGAATTCGCTTTGCCACCGCCTGGTATAGATTCCCATTGGGTGTTATCCTATCAGCTGACTGCTTCGTCTTGATATTTTCCTAGTAACGCCATGGTTTCAGCACAAAGTGAATTCAACGCAATTCGCCCTGCAGAAGAATGTCATGTAAAAACAAAATTAGCATTGATTTCGAAGTATCTCAAAATTCATATTGATTTTTGACGATTTTTTTGTTTCAAAATACATTAAATATATTTTGCGAGTGAGAGTTGGAGTGGGAGTTGGAGTTGGAAAGGAAATGGGAGTGGGAGTAAGAATGATAGTGAGAGTGAATGTTCGAGGGGTACAAATGAAATATGGACAAGAATTAGAAGAACAAGTGTGGACGAGACTTCATACATTTCATGATGGAGCTGAGCAATAATCTTATTCCTTTCGTAATATCCAAATAATAGTCGGGTACTTTGTGCGATGATACAAAGTTTCATGGTCATAGCTACATACATATATCTGAACAATCAGATGTGGGGGACATATGCTATGTAAAAGCATGATGATGAAACTTGAAGCTTCAATCTGATAATCTAAGGAAGATATGACAAAAATTGTATGGGGGATATATGTTATAGTAGTTCGACCCGACCAGTTCCGGATAATGCATAATCGGACACCAATATACCCGCTCATCAAATTTTATCAAGATATCTCAAAAATTTAAGGAATAGTTGACGTTCAAACAGACAGACAAACAGACGGACATGGCTTAGTCAATTAAACCCAGACGAGAATGGAAAAGAGAGAACAGGGGAAGCTGGGCTCACTTTTGGAATGTAGGCAAACCAATTTCCGGACAGGACACCGCCGCGCAAAGTAGTAAATTAATAAAACAACTTATACAATTTTTAATAATTTTTGCTACCATTTTTGTGCTCACAACTGTACATTCAATATATAAATCACCATAACTTCAAATTTTGGTATGATATACTTCATGGCCAGTCATGCTTTTATAGCATTCGAAATTCTTATTTTAAAGCTACATCAATCCATGAATGAAAATTGCAATCAATTTAAAATTCCAGAGTTAATGTAAAATCGATACAAATACAAGAGTAAGTTTGTATGTTATTAGTTATCTTACCGGTCAATTAAATTGAATTACTTACTTAAGATGTTAATATGTTGTTTTGGATTCACTTATTTACTTTATTATACTCAGTTGAGCAGAGCTCACAGAGTATATTAACTTTGATTGGATAACGGTTGGTTGTACAGGTATAAAGGAATCGAGATAGATATATCAGTATCGAAAAAAAATTCGATTGAGCCATGTCCGTCCGTCCGTCTGCCCGTTAACACGATAACTTGAGTAAATTTTGAGGTATCTTGATGAAATTTGGAATGTAGGTTCCTGGGCACTCATCTCAGATCGCTATTTAAAATGAACGATATCGGACAATAACCACGCCCACTTTTTCGATATCGAAAATTTCGAAAAATCGAAAAAGTGCGATAATTCATTACCAAATATGGATTAAGCGATGAAACTTGGTAGGTTTGTTGAACTTATGACGCAGAATAGAAAACTAGTAAAATTTTGGACAATGGGCGTGGCACCGCCCACTTTTAAAAGAAGGTAATTTAGAAGTTTTGCAAGCTGTAATTTGGCAGTCGTTGAAGATATCATGATGAAATTTGGCAGGAGCGTTACTCTACTATATGTCTGCTAAATAAAAATTAGCAAAATCGGAGAACGACCACGCCCACTTTTTAAAAAAAATTTTTTTTAATTCAAATTTTAAAAGAAAAGTTAATATCTTTACAGTATATAAGTAAATTATGTCAACATTCAACTCCAGTAATGATATGGTGCAACAAAATACAAAAATAAAAGAAAATTTCAAAATGGGCGTGGCTCCGCCCTTTTCATTTAATTTGTCTAGGATACTTTTAATGCCATAAGTCGAACAAAAATTTACCAATCCTTGTGAAATTTGGTAGAGGCTTAGATTCTAGGACGATAACTGTTTTCTGTGAAAAAGGGCGAAATCGGTTGAAGCCACGCCCAGTTTTTATACACAGTCGACCGTCTGTCCTTCCGCTCGGCCGTTAACACGATAACTTGAGCAAAAATCGATATATCTTTACTAAACCCAGTTCACGTACTTATCTGAACTCACTTTGTATTGGTGTAAAAAATGGCCGAAATCCGACTATGACCACGCCCACTTTTTCGATATCGAAAATTACGAAAAATGAAAAAAATGCCATAATTATATACCAAATACGAAAAAAGGGATGAAACATGGTAATTGTATTGGTCTATTGACGCAAAATATAACTTTAGAAGAAAACTTGGTTAAATGGGTGTGACACCTACCATATTAAGTAGAAGAAAATGAAAAAGTTTTGCAAGGCGAAATCAAAAGCCCTTGGAATCTTGGAAGGAATACTGTTCGTGGTATTACATATATAAATAAATTAGCGGTACCCGACAGATGATGTTCTGGATCACCCTGGTCCACATTTTGGTCGATATCTCGAAAACGCCTTCACATATACAACTAAACGACTCCCTTTTAAAACCCTCATTGATAGCTTTAATTTGATACCCATATCGTACAAACACATTCTAGAGTCACCCCTGGTCCACGTTTATGGCGATATTTCGAAAAGGCGCCCACATATAGAACTAAGGCCCACTCCTTTTAAAATACTCATTAACACCTTTCATTTGATACCCATATCGTACAAACAAATTCTAGAGTCACCCCTGGTCCACGTTTATGGCGATATTTCGAAAAGGCGTCCACCTATAGAACTAAGGCCCACGCCCTTTTAAAATACTCATTAACACCTTTCATTTGATACCCATATCGTACAAACAAATTCTAGAGTCACCCCTGGTCCACCTTTATGGCGATATTTCGAAAAGGCGTCCACCTATAGAACTAAGGCCCACTCCTTTTAAAATACTCATTAACACCTTTCATTTGATACCCATATCGTACAAACAAATTCTAGAGTCACCCCTGGTCCACGTTTATGGCGATATCTCGAAAAGGCGTCCACCTATAGAACTAAGGCCCACTCCCTTTTAAAATACTCATTAACACCTTTCATTTGATACCCATATCGTACAAACAAATTCTAGAGTCACCCCTGGTCCACGTTTATGGCGATATCTCGAAAAGGCGTCCACCTATAGAACTAAGGCCCACTCCCTTTTAAAATACTCATTAACACCTTTCATTTGATACCCATATCGTACAAACAAATTCTAGAGTCACCCCTGGTCCACCTTTATGGCGATATTTCGAAAAGGCGTCCACCTATAGAACTAAGGCCCACTCCTTTTAAAATACTCATTAACACCTTTCATTTGATACCCATATCGTACAAACAAATTCTAGAGTCACCCCTGGTCCACGTTTATGGCGATATTTCGAAAAGGCGTCCACCTATAGAACTAAGGCCCACGCCCTTTTAAAATACTCATTAACACCTTTCATTTGATACCCATATAGTACAAACAAATTCTAGAGTCACCCCTGGTCCACGTTTATGGCGATATCTCGAAAAGGCGTCCACCTATAGAACTAAGGCCCACTCCTTTTAAAATACTCATTAACACCTTTCATTTGATACCCATATAGTACAAACAAATTCTAGAGTCACCCCTGGTCCACCTTTATGGCGATATTTCGAAAAGGCGTCCACCTATAGAACTAAGGCCCACGCCCTTTTAAAATACTCATTAACACCTTTCATTTGATACCCATATCGTACAAACAAATTCTAGAGTCACCCCTGGTCCACGTTTATGGCGATATCTCGAAAAGGCGTCCCACCTATAGAACTAAGGCCCACTCCTTTTAAAATACTCATTAACACCTTTCATTTGATACCCATATCGTACAAACAAATTCTAGAGTCACCCCTGGTCCACGTTTATGGCGATATCTCGAAAAGGCGTCCACCTATAGAACTAAGGTCCACTCCCTTTTAAAATACTCATTAACACCTTTCATTTGATACCCATATAGTACAAACAAATTCTAGAGTCACCCCTGGTCCACGTTTATGGCGATATCTCGAAAAGGCATCCACCTATAGAACTAAGGCCCACTCCTTTTTAAAATACTCATTAACACCTTTCATTTGATACCCATATAGTACAAACAAATTCTAGAGTCACCCCTGGTCCACGTTTATGGCGATATCTCGAAAAGGCATCCACCTATAGAACTAAGGCCCACTCCCTTTTAAAATACTCATTAACACCTTTCATTTGATACCCATATCGTACAAACAAATTCTAGAGTCACCCCTGGTCCACGTTTATGGCGATATTTCGAAAAGGCGTCCACCTATAGAACTAAGGCCCACGCCCTTTTAAAATACTCATTAACACCTTTCATTTGATACCCATATCGTACAAAAAAATTCTAGAGTCACCCCTGGCCCACCTTATGGCGATATTTCGAAAAGGCGACCACCTATAGAACTAAGGCCCACGCCCTTTTAAAATACTCATTAACACCTTTCATTTGATACCCATATCGTACAAACAAATTCTAGAGTCACCCCTGGTCCACGTTTATGGCGATATCTCGAAAAGGCATCCACCTATAGAACTAAGGCCCACTCCCTTTTAAAATACTCATTAACACCTTTCATTTGATACCCATATCGTACAAACAAATTCTAGAGTCACCCCTGGTCCACGTTTATGGCGATATCTCGAAAAGGCGTCCACCTATAGAACTAAGGCCCACTCCCTTTTAAAATACTCATTAACACCTTTCATTTGATACCCATATCGTACAAACAAATTCTAGAGTCACCCCTGGTCCACGTTTATGGCGATATCTCGAAAAGGCGTCCACATATAGAACTAAGGCCCACGCCCTTTTAAAATACTCATTAACACCTTTCATTTGATACCCATATCGTACAAACAAATTCTAGAGTCACCCCTGGTCCACGTTTATGGCGATATCTCGAAAAGGCGTCCACCTATAGAACTAAGGCCCACTCCCTTTTAAAATACTCATTAACACCTTTCATTTGATACCCATATCGTACAAACAAATTCTAGAGTCACCCCTGGTCCACGTTTATGGCGATATCTCGAAAAGGCATCCACCTATAGAACTAAGGCCCACTCCCTTTTAAAATACTCATTAACACCTTTCATTTGATACCCATATCGTACAAACAAATTCTAGAGTCACCCCTGGTCCACGTTTATGGCGATATCTCGAAAAGGCGTCCACCTATAGAACTAAGGCCACTCCCTTTTAAAATACTCATTAACACCTTTCATTTGATACCCATATAGTACAAACAAATTCTAGAGTCACCCCTGGTCCACCTTTATGGCGATATTTCGAAAAGGCGTCCACCTATAGAACTAAGGCCCACGCCCTTTTAAAATACTCATTAACACTTTCATTTGATACCCATATCGTACAAACAAATTCTAGAGTCACCCCTGGTCCCACCTTTATGGCGATATCTCGAAAAGGCGTCCACCTATAGAACTAAGGCCCACGCCCTTTTAAAATACTCATTAACACCTTTCATTTGATACCCATATCGTACAAACAAATTCTAGAGTCACCCCTGGTCCACCTTTATGGCGATATCTCGAAAAGGCGTCCACCTATAGAACTAAGGCCCACTCCCTTTTAAAATACTCATTAACACCTTTCATTTGATACCCATATCGTACAAACAAATTCTAGAGTCACCCCTGGTCCACCTTTATGGCGATATCTCGAAAAGGCGTCCACCTATAGAACTAAGGCCCACTCCCTTTTAAAATACTCATTAACACCTTTCATTTGATACCCATATCGTACAAACAAATTCTAGAGTCACCCCTGGTCCACCTTTATGGCGATATCTCGAAAAGGCGATCCACCTATAGAACTAAGGCCCACGCCCTTTTAAAATACTCATTAACACCTTTCATTTGATACCCATATCGTACAAACAAATTCTAGAGTCACCCCTGGTCCACTTTATGGCGATATCTCGAAAAGGCGTCCACCTATAGAACTAAGGCCCACTCCTTTTAAAATACTCATTAACACCTTTCATTTGATACCCATATCGTACAACAAATTCTAGAGTCACCCCTGGTCCACGTTTATGGCGATATCTCGAAAAGGCGTCCACCTATAGAACTAAGGCCCACGCCTTTTAAAATACTCATTAACACCTTTCATTTGATACCCATATCGTACAAACAAATTCTAGAGTCACCCCTGGTCCACCTTTATGGCGATATCTCGAAAAGGCGTCCACCTATAGAACTAAGGCCCACTCCCTTTTAAAATACTCATTAACACCTTTCATTTGATACCCATATCGTACAAACAAATTCTAGAGTCACCCCTGGCCCACCTTTATGGCGATATCTCGAAAAGGCGTCCACCTATAGAACTAAGGCCCACGCCCTTTTAAAATACTCATTAACACCTTTCATTTGATACCCATATCGTACAAACAAATTCTAGAGTCACCCCTGGTCCACCTTTATGGCGATATCTCGAAAAGGCGTCCACCTATAGAACTAAGGCCCACTCCCTTTTAAAATACTCATTAACACCTTTCATTTGATACCCATATCGTACAAACAAATTCTAGAGTCACCCCTGGTCCACGTTTATGGCGATATCTCGAAAAGGCGTCCACCTATAGAACTAAGGCCCACGCCCTTTTAAAATACTCATTAACACCTTTCATTTGATACCCATATCGTACAAACAAATTCTAGAGTCACCCCTGGTCCACCTTTATGGCGATATCTCGAAAAGGCGTCCACCTATAGAACTAAGGCCCACGCCCTTTTAAAATACTCATTAACACCTTTCATTTGATACCCATATCGTACAACACATTCTAGAGTCACCCCTGGTCCACCTTTATGGCGATATCTCGAAAAGGCGTCCACCTATAGAACTAAGGCCCACGCCTTTTAAAATACTCATTAACACCTTTCATTTGATACCCATATCGTACAAACAAATTCTAGAGTCACCCCTGGCCCACGTTTATGGCGATATCTCGAAAAGGCGTCCACCTATAGAACTAAGGCCCACGCCCTTTTAAAATACTCATTAACACCTTTCATTTTGATACCCATATCGTACAAACAAATTCTAGAGTCACCCCTGTCCACCTTTATGGCGATATCTCGAAAAGGCGTCCACCTATAGAACTAAGGCCCACGCCCTTTTAAAATACTCATTAACACCTTTCATTTGATACCCATATCGTACAAACAAATTCTAGAGTCACCCCTGGCCCACCTTTATGGCGATATCTCGAAAAGGCGTCCACCTATAGAACTAAGGCCCACGCCCTTTTAAAATACTCATTAACACCTTTCATTTGATACCCATATCGTACAAACAAATTCTAGAGTCACCCTGGTCCCACCTTATGGCGATATCTCGAAAGGCGTCCACCTATAGAACTAAGGCCCACGCCCTTTTAAATACTCATTAACACCTTTCATTTGATACCCATATCGTACAAACAAATTCTAGAGTCACCCCTGGCCCCCTTTATGGCGATATCTCGAAAAGGCGTCCACCTATAGAACTAAGGCCCACTGCCCTTTTAAATACTCATTAACACCTTTCA
>JARSSU010016186.1:0-18009 GCA_029619165.1 Eurosta solidaginis
CGAAATCGCACTATAACCACGCCCACTTTTTCGATATCGAAAATTTCGAAAAACCGAAAAAGTGCGATAATGCATTACCACAGAAAGCTAAAACGATGAAACTTATGACACAGAATAGAAAACTAGTAAAATTTTGGACAATGGGCGTGGCACCGCCCACTTTTAAAAGAAGGTAATTTAAAACTTTTGCAAGCTGTAATTTGGCAGTCGTTGAAGATATCATGATGAAATTTGGCAGGAACGTTACTCCTATTACTATATATACGCTTAATAAAAATTAGCAAAATCGGAGAAGGACCACGCCCACTTTTAAAAAAAAATTTTTTTAAAGTAAAATTTTAACAAAAAATTTAATATCTTTACAGTATATAAGTAAATTATGTCAACATTCAACTCCAGTAATGATATGGTGCAACAAAATACAAAAATAAAAGAAAATTTCAAAATGGGCGTGGCTCCGCCCTTTTTCATTTAATTTATCTATTTACCAATCCTTTTGAAATTTGGTAGGGGCATAGATAGTATGACGTTAACTGTTTTCTGTGAAAATCGGCGAAATCGGTTGAAGCCACGCCCAGTTTTTATACACAGTCGTCCGTATGTCCCTCCGCGTGGCCGTTAACATGATAACTTGATCAAAAATCGACATATCTTTATTGAACTTAGTTCACGAACTTATCTGAACTCACTTTATCTTGGGAAAAAAAATGAACGAAATCCGACTATGACCACGGCCACTTTTTCGATATCGAAAATTACGAAAAATGAAAAAAATGCCATAATTCTATACCAAATACGAAAAGAGGGATGAAACATGGTAATTGGATTGGTTTATTGACGCGAAATATAACTTTAGAAAAAACTTTGTAAAATGGTTGTGACACCTACCATATTAAGTAGAAGAAAATGAAAAAGTTCTGCAGGGCGAAATAAAGAACCCTTGAAATCTTGGCAGGTATTACATATATAAATAAATTAGCGGTATCCAACAGATGATGTTCTGGGTCACCCTGGTCCACATTTTGGTCGATATCTGGAAAACGCCTTCACATATACAACTACCACCACTCCCTTTTAAAGCTCTCATTAATACCTTTCATTTGATACCCATATCGTTCAAACATATTCTAGAGTCACCCCTGGTCCACCTTTATGGCGATATTTCGAGACGGCGTCCACCTATAGAACTAAGGCGCACTCCCTTTTAAAATACTCATTAACACCTTTCGTTTGATACCCATATTGTACAAACAAATTCTAGGGTCACCCCTGGTCCACCTTTATGGAGATATCTCGAAACGGCGTCCACCTATGGAACTAAGGATTACTCCCTTTTAAAATACTCTTTAATGCTTTTCATTTGATACACATGTCATACAAACACATCCCAGGGTTTCCCTCGGTTCATTTTCCTACATGGTTATTTTCCCTTATGTTGTCACCATAGCTCTCAGCTGAGTATGTAATGTTCGGGTACACCCGAACTTAACCTTCCTTACTTGTTTCTTGTAAGCTCATGGAGGCTATGGGCTACGCTGGCAAATTTTGGTACAAATTGGCGGTAATATGTGCACAGCCAAAGGAAACTTCTCAATTCATGCAGGTTCTGTTGTCTTGGCCAATCCTTTACAGCCTCTATCTTTTCATTCGCAGTGTAGATGCCCTATGTCGTTACCACGTGACCCAAATAACTTACTTCCTTTTTAAACAGCGAACACTTTTTGGCACTTAGTTTCAGACCAGCGCCAGGTATTGTCTGGAAAACTTCCTCTAAGTTCTTAAGATGTTCTTTAAAGTTCTTTCCCAATTCGATATTGTCGTCTAAGTACACTAAACATGTTTTCCAATGGAGTCCTTTCAGTACCTGTGTAAAATATATTAAATTATTTATTTGAGTGGAGACACCATACATACCCCTAAATATTTAAACAAGATTATTTAAGGAGGTGCCACCCTTGAGTGCCGAATACCGAATCTTCTTTATTAATAAAAACTTCAGCGTATTTATACATAATTCTTATGCGCTACTTAGTTACTACATAAACATATACATATTTACTCTTAATTCTTACATTCTTACTAAGTCTAACAAAATAACAAAAGTCATGTAGCCAAGCGTATGCATACACATTCGTACACACATTCATAAGTTGCTTCAATGTACTTGCTGAAAGCGTGTGAAAATGTTGGAGTAGAGGAATACGCGGTGTCAGCAAATTCTTAGTTACAGACTAAACAACTTAGACACCGTGTGTGTTATGTGTGTAGATATGTATGCAGTCACTTTGGATACATTACACCTGATCCATAAATCTTTAAAAAGTAGCTGGTGCATTACATAGTCCAAAAGACTGTAAATTTCCAAAGACCAGCACCGACACTGAAGGCTGTTTTCTCCTTGTCTTCCTCCTTCACTTCCACTTGCCAGTAGCCGCTTTTAAAGTCCAGTGTGGAAAACCGTTTCGTACCAGAGAGCGACACCAGAGTGTCGTCAATTCTTGGCAATGGGTAGCTATACTTTTTCGTAACGTCATTCAACTTCCGGTAGTCCACGCAAAACCTCATTTTTCCATCCTTCTTCTTCACAAGTACCACCGGTGAGCTCAATCGACTAGCTGTCGCTTATTTCTTGTATGATTTGACTCACAACTTTCCCCTTCGCCAGTGAAAGACTACGAGGAGCTTGACGGATCGTCCTCGCATCTCCAGTGCTAATTTGATGTTTCACAACATTGGTGCGGCCTGGATTGGAGCCATCTTGGCCAAATATATTTGCGTACTTTAGGAGCAGTTGATTTGCCTTATTCTGATAGTCTTCCTCTATACCCTCCGTCCATGCCGTGATGTCATTTGAAAGATCAATGTTGCTTGTTGAAACGTTTTGCTGGATCTATTCACAGTTAATAATTACATCAGCCTCTTGGCATCTTCCCAATATAGTATCAGTTTGAATGGTGACTTGAACTTATTGAGTACTCGTACCGGAATACGTCCATCTTGTTTAGTTGTACCCAGGGTTTTTCCTACAAGTATTTTCGTTGTTGATTTGTTTGCTGCCTCGACAGCCCACAATTTGTTTTTTCCACAATCTCCATCAATCTTTGCCCAAATGACCGCCTCCGATTTTGGTGGTATTTGCTGATTCTCCTCCACCAGCACTTGTTTACTGCTGTAGCCTTTTTCGTAGCCAAAATTAAGTGGCACATCCATGTTCTTATATCGCATCTTCTTGCTTTGCATGTCGATCTTGATGCCTTGGTCGATTAAGAATTCCACTCCAATTATGATTGCATCAACAATCTCTGCCACTAAAAAATTCTGTAGTACCGTGACGTTCCCAATTGCGACTTCACATGCTACTTCTCCTAGAACCTGGGTGTCTACTCCAGTGGCTGTAACCAATATTGCTCATTCAATGGTCTTATCTTCTCGTTGACTAAATCCGATCGAAAGATGGAATGAGATGCACTCGTTTCTACAGTCAGTAAACGTTCCTTTCCAACCACACGTCTCCCTATGGTGAGATTGCTGGACCTTCTCCCAATTTGCGAGATAGAGATTATGGGGCGTTCAATTGCCGCTGACTCGCTTTAGTTTAACGACTGAGTAAACTTGGAGATTTGCTCATCTCCTTCAGCTCTGCGTTTGCGGCCACCCACATTGTTGGAACTATTAGGACCGGTGCTGCGATGACGTAGAATGTGAGCTGGGTTGCCGCACTTGAAACATTTCATAACTCCGGCATTTTTTTGTTGTGATCTCTTCAGTGCTTCCAAAATTATGTCTATCCAATCTGGCTTTTCTACTTCCACGCGATGAGCTTTGTATGCGGGCTTACTCAAAAGTGACGCTGTTTCCTGAGTCAGTGCATGGGATACAGTTTCAGCAAATGTTGGCTTTGGATTTGCGTATGTAGCTCGCTTCGTTTCCACGTCCCGTATGCCATTTATAAAGCTTTGGAGTTTTACCCTCTCGATGTATTCCACCGTTGCGTCCACATTTGCTAAATGGGCCAGCCTTTCGACATCCGACGCAACTCCTGCAAAGTCTCATTCGTTTTTGGTAGCGGTTTTGCAACTCAATTTGGTATATCTGTTTCCTGTGCTCGCCTTCGTAACGTCTCTCAATAGCGGCCATTAATGCTTCATAAGTCTGGTGTGAGATGTCAGCGTGCGACAACATCGCGAGCCTGCGATGGCTGGAAGAGGTGGTTCCAAACCTCCAAAGGCAAGGCACGATCGCGCGGTTTGAGGTGGTGGATAAAGCTCAAATCACAACGGTACCAAAAGTTAAGGTGTGGATACCATGCGTGCTGACGTCGGAGGATACACTTCGACTTCTGCAGAATCAGAATCCGAACATACCGACAAAGGATGGGGAGGTACTTACTGTATCTCGGCCTACGGGGGAAGATCAGTTCTACATCTTCCAAATAAACAAGCAGGCGGAGGATCACAAAATTTTATTTTAATTAAAAAATGCCTGCAGATATGGTTTTTGAATGCGCAGACGCAAGAAGACGTGCTATTGTGCGTGCGAATCGTAAAAATGCCATGGATCGGAGTTCAGAACAGGTCGACTTCATTTCGATCAGAATCGATTTGTTTGCCTAATAGATTTCTTGATAGAAGTTTTTAAAGAAAGATTTATTATGCCAATTTATCTCAAATTTAAACAAAACAAGTAAGGAAGGCTAAGTTCGGGTGTAACCGAACATTACATACTCAGTTGAGAGCTATGGAGACAAAATAAGGAAAATCACCATGTAGGAAAATGAACCTAGGGTAACCCTGGAATGTGGTTGTATGACATGTGTATCAAATGGAAGGTATTAAAGAGTATTTTAAGAGAGAGTAGGCCATAGTTCTATGGATGGACGCCATTTAAGGATATCGCCATAAAGGTGGACCAAGGCTGACTCTAGAATTTGTTTGTACGATATGGGTATCAAATGAAAGGTGTTACTGAGCATTTTAAGAGGGAGCGGGCCTTAGGTCTATCGGTGGACCCTTTTCGAGATATCGCCATTAAGGTGGGCCAGGGGTGACTCTAGAATGTGTTTGTACGATATGGGTATCAAATGAAAGGTGGTAATGAGTATTTTAAAAGGGAATGGGCTTTAGTTCTATAGGTGAACGCCTTTTCGAGAAATCGCCATAAAGGTGGACCAGGGGTGAGTCTAGAATATGTTTGTACGATATGGGTATCAAATGAAAGGTGTTAATAAGTATTTTCAAAGGGAGTAATCCTTAGTTCCATAGGTGGACGCCGTTTCGAGATATCGCCATAAAGGTGGACCAGGGGTGACTCCAGAATGTGTTTGTACGATATGGGAATCAAATGAAAGGTGTTACTGAGAATTTTAAGAGGGAGTGGGCATTAGGTCTATAAGTGGACGCCTTTTCGAGATGGCGCCATTAGGGTGGGCCAGGGGTGACTCTAGAATGTTTGTACGATATGAGTATCAAACGAAAGGTGTTACTGAGCATTTTAAAAGGGAGTGGGCATTAGGTCTATAGGTGGACGCCTTTTCGAAATATCGCCATTAGGGTGGGCCAGGGGTGACTCTAGAATGTGTTTTTACGATATGGGTGTCAAATGAAAGGTGGTAATGAGTATTTTAAAAGGGAGTAATCCTTAGTTCTATAGGTGGAAGCCTTTTCGAGATATCGCCATAAAGGTGGACCAGGGGTGACACTAGAATGTTTGTACGATATGGGTATCAAACGAAAGGTGTTACTGAGCATTTTAAGAGGGAGTGGGCATTAGGTCTATGGGTGGACGCCTTTTCGAGATATCGCCATTAGGGTGGGCCAGGGGTGACTCTAGAATGTGTTTGTACGATATGGGTATCAAACGAAAGGTGTTACTGAGCATTTTAAGAGGGAGTGGGCATTAGGTCTATAGGTGGACGCCTTTTCGAGATATCGCCATTAGGGTGGGCCAGGGGTGACTCTAGAATGTTTGTACGATATGGGTATCAAACGAAAGGTGTTACTGAGCATTTTAAAAGGGAGTGGGCATTAGGTCTATAGGTGGACGCCTTTTCGAGATATCGCCATTAGGGTGGGCCAGGGGTGACTCTAGAATGTTTGTACGATATGGGTATCAAACGAAAGGTGTTACTGAGCATTTTAAGTGGGAGTAGGCATTAGGCCCATAGGTGGACACCTTTTCGAGATATCGCCATTAGGGTGGGCCAGGGGTGACTCTAGAATGTTTGTACGATATGGGTATCAAACGAAAGGTGTTACTGAGCATTTTAGGAGGGAGTGGGCATTAGGTCTATAGGTGGACGCCTTTTCGAGATATCGCAATTAGGGTGGACCAGGGGTGACTCTAGAATGTTTGTACGATATGGGTATCAAACGAAAGGTGTTACTGAGCATTTTAAGAGGGAGTGGGCATTAGGTCTATAGGTGGACGCCTTTTTGAGATATCGCCATTAGGGTGGGCCAAGGGTGACTCTAGAATGTTTGTACGATATGGGTAAATAACGAAAGGTGTTACTGAGCATTTTAAGAGGGAGTGGGCATTAGGTCAATAGGTGGACGCCTTTTCGAGATATCGCCATTAGCGTGGGCCAGGGGTGACTCTAGAATGTGTTTGTACGATATGGATATCAAATTAAAGGTATTAATGAGGGTTTTAAAAAGCGAGTGGCCCTTAGATGTATATGTGAAGGCGTTTTCGCGATATCGACCAAAATGTGGACCAGGTGATCCAGAAAATCATCTGTCGGGTACTGCTAATTTATTTATATATGCAATACCACTAACAGTATTCCTGCCAAGATTCCAAACGCTTTTGATTTCGCCTTGTAGAACTTTTTCATTTTCTTCTACTTAATATGGTAGGTGTCACACCCATTTTACAAAGTTTTTTCCAAAGTTATATTTTGCGTCAATAAACCAATCCAATTACCATGTTTCATCCCATTTTTCGTATTTGGTATAGAATTATGGCATTTTTTTCATTTTTCGAAATTTTCGATATCGATAAAGTGGGCGTGGTTATGGTCGGATTTCGGCCATTTTTTATACCAAGATAAAGTGAGTTCAGATAAGTACGTGGACTGAGTTTAGTAAATATATATCGGTTTTTGCTCAAGTTATTGTGTTAACGGCCGAGAGGAAGGCCAGACGGTGGACTGTGTATAAAAACTGGGCGTGGCTTCCACCGATTTCGCCCATTTTCACAGAAAACAGTTACCGTCATAGAATATATAAAAAAAAATAAAAAATTTATGCCCCTACAAAATTTAAGAAGGATTGGTAAATTTTTGTTCGACTTATGGCATTAAAAGTATTCTAGACAACCTAAGTGAAAATGGGCGGAGCCACGCCCGTTTTGAAATTTTCTTTTATTTTTGTATTTTGTTGCATCATATCATTACTTGAGTTGAATTTTGACTTAATTTACTTATATACAGTAAAGAAATTAAATTTTTTGTTAAAATTTGAATTAAAAAATTTTTTTTTAAAAAGTGGGCATGTTCTTCATCCAATTTTGCTAATTTTTATTTAGCACATATATAGTAACAGTAGTAACGTTCCTGCCAAATTTCATCTTGATATCTTCAACGACTGCCAAATTACAGCTTGCAAAACTTTTAAATTACCTTCTTGTAAAAGTGGGCGGTGCCACGCCCATTGTCCAAAATCTTACTAATTTTCTATTCTGCGTCATAACGTCAACCCATCTACCAAGTTTCATCACTTTATCTGCCTTTGGCAATGAATTATCGCATTTTTTCGGTTTTTCGAAATTTTCGATATCGAAAAAATGGGCGTGGTTATAGTCCGATATCGTTCATTTTAAATAGCGATCTGAGATGAGTGCCCAGGAATCTACATACCAAATTTCATCAAGATACCTCAAAATTTACTCAAGTTATCGTGTTAACGGACAGACGGACGGACGGACGGACGGACATGGCTCAATCAATTTTTTTTTCGATACTGATGATTTTGATATATGGAAGTCTGTATCTATCTCGATTATACCTGTACAACCAACCGTTATACAATCAAAGTTAATATACTCTGTGAGCTCTGCTCAACTGAGTATAAAAATACACACAACTCTTCCAAATAAAATGAAGAATTAAAAAAAAATTATTTGAAAGACAAATATCGCAACATTTGTGTATAATCTGTCAATTAATTTTCATTCCGACTGCTCAGAGGCAATACTTTTCAAACCGATAATTTTTGGTCGGAATCGAAATTGAGAACTCCAATCCATTTCGATTCCGAAAAAAATTGATCGGAATCGGAATTCAGAACAGCCTGATAAACAAAAACAGCTGATTAAACTGGTTACCGAATCGGAATGAAAACGATTCGAAATCGACTTCGAATCGATTTTTTACAATCGGAATTGAGAACACCAAATAGAAACCGAGTCGAAATCAATGTCGTTTTACTATTCAGAACAGGCCTGAATGTAATAATAGCAATGTAAATAAATGTTATGTTTAAAGACACAGCCCCCCGTAAATCCGCGCCAGCCAAGGGGACGCAGTTATTTTATAATATAGGTAATGGTTTTTGATATGGGTTTTCAGTTTGGTCGTTAAAACAAACTTCTGGTAACACTACGGACTCATTCAGTCTATGTTATTTTAGAGATGCCATATATGCTTCTGTTCTTCCAATTGTGCTTCAATCTTCGATGTTATGGATGTCTCCTACGAGATGCCATTGTCGACGTTTGTGCAGATATTGCAGCCAATATCGTCGGTCCAGTGCCAAATTCACGAATGTGGATATTTGATGTTTTGTGAAAAAAGCGTTTGAAACCTTGAAGACATTGTTAAAAATAGAGATTTAATTAATACTGTCACGGATATTAGCATCACTAAGTTATCCCATCACTAAGGCGATGCTAAGGCCATGCCAAGCAGTATTTACGTTAATAATCAAATCAAGTATACACATATATAAGGCAGCCCAGAGAGATGTCACACACAGATGCATTTACTTATACGCCTATGTGCGCGCGAGAGACTGTAAACTACAAACATTCACATCAATAATTCAATCTTTATGTATCTACATAAACGAATAAATAATTGCGTCTACACATATGTACCATGTACGAATACGAGCAGCTGAGAGTCAATGCGCAAACACATGCATATATCTGAGAAGTTTGAGAGCTACTGGACTAGTAGATTCTAGAAGCGCCTAAAAGATGTATAAAATTGTGCAATTTTAGTTATAGCTGAGAAGTTTGAGAGCTCATGGACAATGCTAGTACATTCTGGAAAAATGCGAACGAGGAAACCAAAGGGTATAAAAGGCAACAGATGAAGAGGCGCTGTAATTCAGTTTGAGTTGAGCAATCAATCAATTATTGATTAAACACGCGATCTGGCGGCCAATAGTAGAGTTCAATTTGAGTTATCAATCAGTTTGGTTATTAAGCCAGCGAGTAGCAAAGTATAAGTGTCATTGTGAAGTACTTTAATAAAGGCCATTTTTACGTTATTCAATATTGGAGTTATTTATTCAACAGTTTAGTGATTCGAACTTAGCAGAGGATTGCAAATAAGAGGATTTGCAAGTAAAATTCGTTACAATACAGATATAATTCTGTATATTTCAACCACCTTTGGGAGGTTTACTTTTGTAAACTACTAAGCAGTGCTAATTGAAAAATTTTTATATTTTATTTTTTCAAAAAATGCACATTCGTTTTGGCTTTGCAAAATTTGACATATATAATATTCCGTTTTTACAAAAATGGCACATTCGTGACTTTGGCATTGTAACGACGACATATGATGGCGCACTTATTTTTAGCACTGCTTCGTGTTCGACCTCAATTTCAACTTCGTCTTCGAATTTGCCATCAACCAGAGAGGATAGATTGAATAAGTGACGTCATTACATACTTTTTGCAAAATTTATTTTATTGGTCTATTGACGCAAAATATAACTTTAGAAAAAACTTGGTAAAATGGGTGTGACACCTACCATATTAAGTAGAATAAAATGAAAAAGTTTTGCAGGGCGAAATCAAAAGCCCTTGGAATCTTGGAAGGAATACTGTACGTGGTATTACATATATAAATAAATTAGCGGTACCCGACAGATGATGTTCTGGATCACACTGGTCCACATTTTGGTAGATATCTCGAAAACGACTTCACATATACAACTAAGGGCCACTCCCTTTTAAAACCCTCATTAATACCTTTAATTTGATACCCATATCGTACAAACGCATTCTAGAGTCACCCCTGGTCCACCTTTATGGCGATATTTCGAAAAGGCGTCCACCTATAGAACTAAGGCCCACGCCCTTTTAAAATACTCATTAACACCTTTCATTTGATACCCATATCGTACAAACAAATTCTAGAGTCACCCCTGGTCCACCTTTATGGCGATATTTCGAAAAGGCGTCCACCTATAGAACTAAGGCCCACGCCCTTTTAAAATACTCATTAACACCTTTCATTTGATACCCATATCGTACAAACAAATTCTAGAGTCACCCCTGGTCCACGTTTATGGCGATATCTCGAAAAGGCGTCCACCTATAGAACTAAGGCCCACTCCTTTTAAAATACTCATTAACACCTTTCATTTGATACCCATATCGTACAAACAAATTCTAGAGTCGCCCCTGGTCCACCTTTATGGCGATATTCGAAAAGGCGTCCACCTATAGAACTAAGGCCCACGTCCCTTTTAAAATACTCATTAACACCTTTCATTTGATACCCATATTGTACAAACGCATTCTAGAGTCACCCCTGGTCCACTTTTATGGCGATATCTCGAAAAGGCGTCCACCTATAGAACTAAGGCCCACTCCCTTTTAAAATACTCATTAACACCTTTCATTTGATACCCATATCGTACAAACAAATTCTAGAGTCACCCCTGGTCCACCTTTATGGCGATATTCGAAAAGGCGTCCACCTATAGAACTAAGGCCCACTCCCTTTTAAAATACTCATTAACACCTTTCATTTGATACCCATATCGTACAAACAAATTCTAGAGTCACCCCTGGTCCACCTTTATGGCGATATTCTCGAAAAGGCGTCCACCTATAGAACTAAGGCCCACTCCCTTTTAAAATACTCATTAACACCTTTCATTTGATACCCATATCGTACAAACAAATTCTAGAGTCACCCCTGGTCCACCTTTATGGCGATATCTCGAAAAGGCGTCCACCTATAGAACTAAGGCCCACTCCCTTTTAAAATACTCATTAACACCTTTCATTTGATACCCATATCGTACAAACAAATTCTAGAGTCCCCCTGGTCCACCTTTATGGCGATATTTCGAAAAGGCGTCCACCTATAGAACTAAGGCCCACGTCCTTTTAAGATACTCATTAACACCTTTCATTTGATACCCATATCGTACAAACAAATTCTAGAGTCACCCCTGGTCCACCTTTATGGCGATATTTCGAAAAGGCGTCCACCTATAGAACTAAGGCCCACGTCCTTTTAAAATACTCATTAACACCTTTCATTTGATACCCATATCGTACAAACAAATTCTAGAGTCACCCCTGGTCCACCTTTATGGCGATATCTCGAAAAGGCGTCCACCTATAGAACTAAGGCCCACGCCCTTTTAAAATACTCATTAACACCTTTCATTTGATACCCATATCGTACAAACAAATTCTAGAGTCACCCCTGGTCCACGTTTATGGCGATATCTCGAAAAGGCGTCCACCTATAGAACTAAGGCCCACGCCCTTTTAAAATACTCATTAACACCTTTCATTTGATACCCATATCGTACAAACAAATTCTAGAGTCACCCCTGGTCCACCTTTATGGCGATATTTCGAAAAGGCGTCCACCTATAGAACTAAGGCCCACGTCCCTTTTAAGATACTCATTAACACCTTTCATTTGATACCCATATCGTACAAACAAATTCTAGAGTCACCCCTGGTCCACGTTTATGGCGATATCTCGAAAAGGCGTCCACCTATAGAACTAAGGCCCACGCCCTTTTAAAATACTCATTAACACCTTTCATTTGATACCCATATCGTACAAACAAATTCTAGAGTCACCCCTGGTCCACCTTTATGGCGATATTTCGAAAAGGCGTCCACCTATAGAACTAAGGCCCACGTCCTTTTAAAATACTCATTAACACCTTTCATTTGATACCCATATCGTACAAACAAATTCTAGAGTCACCCCTGGTCCACGTTTATGGCGATATCTCGAAAAGGCATCCACCTATAGAACTAAGGCCCACGCCCTTTTAAAATACTCATTAACACCTTTCATTTGATACCCATATCGTACAAACAAATTCTAGAGTCACCCCTGGTCCACCTTTATGGCGATATTTCGAAAAGGCGTCCACCTATAGAACTAAGGCCCACGTCCTTTTAAGATACTCATTAACACCTTTCATTTGATACCCATATCGTACAAACAAATTCTAGAGTCACCCCTGGTCCACGTTTATGGCGATATCTCGAAAAGGCGTCCACCTATAGAACTAAGGCCCACTCCCTTTTAAAATACTCATTAACACCTTTCATTTGATACCCATATCGTACAAACAAATTCTAGAGTCACCCCTGGTCCACCTTTATGGCGATATCTCGAAAAGGCGTCCACCTATAGAACTAAGGCCCACGTCCCTTTTAAAATACTCATTAACACCTTTCATTTGATACCCATATCGTACAAACAAATTCTAGAGTCACCCCTGGTCCACCTTTATGGCGATATCTCGAAAAGGCGTCCACCTATAGAACTAAGGCCCACGTCCCTTTTAAAATACTCATTAACACCTTTCATTTGATACCCATATCGTACAAACAAATTCTAGAGTCACCCCTGGTCCACCTTTATGGCGATATCTCGAAAAGGCGTCCACCTATAGAACTAAGGCCCACGCCCTTTTAAAATACTCATTAACACCTTTCATTTGATACCCATATCGTACAAACAAATTCTAGAGTCACCCTGGTCCACTTTATGGCGATATCTCGAAAAGGCGTCCACCTATAGAACTAAGGCCCACTCCCTTTTAAAATACTCATTAACACCTTTCATTTGATACCCATATCGTACAAACAAATTCTAGAGTCACCCCTGGTCCACCTTTATGGCGATATTTCGAAAAGGCGTCCACCTATAGAACTAAGGCCCACGCCCTTTTAAAATACTCATTAACACCTTTCATTTGATACCCATATCGTACAAACAAATTCTAGAGTCACCCCTGGTCCACCTTTATGGCGATATCTCGAAAAGGCGTCCACCTATAGAACTAAGGCCCACGTCCCTTTTAAAATACTCATTAACACCTTTCATTTGATACCCATATCGTACAAACAAATTCTAGAGTCAAACCCTGGCGCTTCTAAGGCGTCGGTTCTATGTACCGTGCGACTCGGGATTTTTCCCGACAAGGACTGTATTTCAGTGTGACCCCATTTAATTTGTTTCGTCCCTCCCCAAATTGTCATCCTCCCAGCAGCTCCTTGCAGCAGGACTGCTACATATTCTCTTACTCCGGGAAGGTATCGAACCCAATCCGGGTCCGTCTCCTGACCCCGGTCATGAGAAATGGTTTTGCTGCATCTGCCAGAAAAGAATCTTTTAGGACGGTCATACTCTGTTCAGTGTGTCTCGTGCAAGGGATGGTTGCATCGGACAGGTTGTTCTGGGCTTGATCCCAAAACCCGACGTCCACGTAACTTTTATAAATCTTTTGTGGCTCCTTGCTGCTCACGCCCAAGGGCGTCCCGTAGTCTACGCCTAAGCGTATCCCCACTACCTTCCAGCAGCTTCGCTGCTCAGCAAGCCACAACAAGTACCCGCTGCTGCTCGCGCCCCACGGCGCCAACAACTCAAACAGCTGATACCACTCATAACTACTACCTTCGTAGTAGAGCTGGTAGCAATGCTGAGCATCAGCCCCTGCCCCCGTCTTCTTCTCCCCCCCCTCTTTTCTGGCAGCAATCGTGCAGGTCAGGGAAACAGACTCTTAGTCCCTGCCTCCGTTTGCACCGTCTGCCAGCACAGAATATATAGGTTTGCGACATCCGCTCAATGCAGCTCCTGCCTTGGGTGGTGCCACTTTCCTAGATGTTCTGGTCTCCGCGACGGCAACCCCTCGACGGGTTTCATCGCGCCATGTTGCCAGGTCGCAAACCCAAATCATCCGGGTACCCCAATGCTTGCCCAAGGGCGCCCAGTCCCAAGGCCACAACAGCAATTGCGTCCTGGCCTTCCACAACCTAGGCGTAGTCACCCCTCACTTACCCCTAGAGTGGCGGCGTCACCCCTCATGCACTTCAGAATTCTGCAGTTCAACTGTAATGGACTAACTGGGAAGATTACGGAGATAGTCGATTTCATGAAGCGGCACAACATCCGCATTGCTGCGATTCAAGAGACTAAACTCACAGCAAGATCTGCATTGCAGACCTGCTCTGGTTATAATGTCCACAGGAAAGACCGCGAGAGCGGAAATGGAGGCGGCCTCGCGTTTATTATACACCACTCTGTGCAATATCATATATTTGATCCTGGCATCGACCGCAGTGACAATGTCTTAGAACGTCAAGGCCTATCTGTCCGGTCTGGCGATGCAAATCTAGAAATCATCAACATCTACATCCCTCCTGTCACCTGTTGCCCCAGTGGATACCGCCCTAATATCGAGGCCTTACTCACTGGCAACAATCGCATTATCTTAGGCGATTTCAATGCCCATCACGACCTATGGCATTCAAACTTGCGAGCGGACAGTAGGGGTGAGATGTTGGCGGATCAAATAGACGAAACGACGTTCTGCACAATAAACGGAGACGCCCCCACACGTATGGTAGGAAGCTGTCATAGCTCGCCAGATATCTCAATCGTAGCGCAGAACTCGTAAACTGCGTCAACTGGCAGCCGATGGTAACATTGACATCCGACCACCTGCCCATACTTATTTCGTTCGAGCGTACCGCCGACTTCATCGTCACCGAAAAACGCACTTTCATAAACTTCAAAAAAGGAAAGTGGGAAGAATATAAATCTGCAACAGACAGCAGCTTTGCTGCCCCCCCTATCCCGACTGATGCCCGCCAAGGGGAGCGTGCCTTCCGTAAGGTCATTGAATCCGCCTCGGCACATTTCATTCCCGCCGGGAGAATTCCCGAAATCCGGCCCCACTTCCCGGCGGAGGCCGCGAGCTTAGCGAGGGAACGCGACCTTATAAGACAGCTTGATCCAGGCGACCCCCAAATAAGGGATATAAACCAACGCATCAGATTGCTTGTGGACGAACACAAGCGGGCGAAATGGGAAGAGCACCTAAGAGGTTGTAACCTCCCTACCGGTGTAGGTAAACTTTGGTCCACCGTAAAGTCCCTATCGAATCCGACTAAGCACAAAGACAAAGTTCCATCGCCTTTGGCGATAAGGTGCTGTCGGATGCGAAAAAATGCGCGAGCGCTTTCTGCCGACAATATATAATGCATCCTACGGTCGACAAAGATAGACGGAGAGCCAATAGACACGCACATAAACACAAACTCAGCGCGTCACTAATTACCATCACCGCTAGAGAGGTTGAGGACGCCATTGGTCGCGCTAAACCATCCAAAGCAGTGGGCCCAGACGGCATAGCCATGCCGATGCTTAAAAAACCTAGGGAAAGAGGGTTTCAAATATTTAGCGCATGTCTTCAACCTGTCTCTTTCCACCTTTGTCATACCCGAGAAATGGAAAATGGCCAAGGTGGTCCCGCTACTAAAGCCTGGGAAACCAGCTAACGTAGGTGAGTCATATCGTCCGATATCTCTCCTATCGCCAGTGGCAAAGACGCTTGAAGCCATTTTGCTCCCTTATTTCCAAGCACATTTGCAGCTAGCCCCTCATCAGCATGGCTTCAGAAAACTCCATAGCACTACCTCCGCGCTAAATGTCATTAGCACCCAGATAAATTGCGGTTTGAATCAATATCCCCACCATAGAACAGTACTCGTAGCGTTAGACCTATCAAAAGCTTTTGATACGGTCAACCATGGCTCGTTACTGCAAGACCTGGAAGGGTCCACCCTTCCCCCATGTCTTAAAAGGTGGACCGCAAATTATCTGGGTGGTCGGCAGGCATCGGTGCAATTCAGAAACGAAACATCAAAACAAAGGAGAATTAAACAAGGGGTGCCACAGGGTGGTGTCCTATCCCCGCTTTTGTTTAATTTCTACATATCTAAGCTACCTTCACCACCGGAAGGAGTCACAATCGTTTCCTACGCCGATGACTGCACAATAATGGCCACAGGCCCAGGCCCAAAGATCGATGAGCTATGCAATAAAATAAACGGCTATCTCCCTGATCTCTCCAGTTTTTTCGCCTCGCGAAACCTGGCATTGTCACCGACTAAATCTTCCGCGACCTTGTTTACAACATGGACGCCCCAAATGTCGACCATATTGAACATCCACGTCGATGGCACTATGCTACCGACTGTCCTACACCCCAAAATCTTGGGTGTGACGTTTGATCAGGATCTACATTTTGGTGCGCACGCAACCGCAATTGTTCCAAGAATTCAGAGCCGTAATAAAATCCTCAAATCCCTTGCTGGCAGTACCTGGGGAAAAGATAAAGAAACGCTCTTGACCACATACAAAGCAATTAGCCAGCCGATTACGTGCTACGCGTCACCCATATGGTCGCCAAGCCTAAAAACCACCCACTGGAAGAAACTACAGGCCTGCCAAAATACTGCTCTCAGAATCGCCACGGGCTGTCTTCTTATGTCCCCAGAACACCATCTGCATAATGAGGCGAGAATACTCCCCATCAGGGAGAGAAATGAGATGCTGACCAAACAGTTTCTGTTGAATACCCAGAAACCTGGGCATCCCAACAGACATCTGATTGACGAACCAGCACCGCCTAGGGGCCTAAGGAGTCATCTCCGTAAGCATTTTGAGGAAATACGGCACCTGAGAACCCAGCCGTATGAAGCGAAAAACACAAGCAGGTCCTTGGTGAACTCCATAGACAGGCGTCGGACCTTTATGTCGGGAATTGCCCGGTGAATCCAGTACTTGAAGAAAAATATCCAGAACTCGCAGAAGAGGAACGCATACTCCCCAGGGAAACGCGTGTCACTCTTGCTCAACTTCGTTCTGGATACTGTAACAGGTTAAACTCTTACCTATCCAGAATCAACCCCGACATACAAAATGTATGCCCTGCTTGCAATGTGTCCCCACATGACACCAACCATCTCTTTAATTGTAATGTGGAACCAACGCCTCTAACACCCCTTTCCTTATGGTCCACCCCTGTTGAAACGGCAAGTTTCCTTGGACTCCCGTTAGAGGATATTGATGACAATTTGTGATCGGTCGCGGCTATTAGGTGGGGCGAGCATTGCTACAACAACAACAAACAACAACAGAGTCAACCCTGGTCGAATTTTATAACGATATTCCGAAAAGGCGTCCACCTATAGAACTAAAGCCCACTCCCTTTTAAAATACTCATTAACACCTTTCATTTGATACCCATATCGTACAAACAAATTCTAGAGTCACCCCTGGTCCACCTTTATGGCGATATTTCGAAAAGGCGCCCACCTATAGAACTAAGGCCCACGCCCTTTTAAAATACTCATTAACACCTTTCATTTCATACCCATATCGTACAAACAAATTCTAGAGTCACCCATGGTCCACCTTTATGGCGATATCTCGAAAGGCGTCCACCTATAGAACTAAGGCCCACGCCCTTTTAAAATACTCATTAACACCTTTCATTTAATACCCATATCGTACAAACAAATTCTAGAGTCACCCCTGGTCCACCTTTATGGCGATATCTCGAAAACGCGTCCACCTATAGAACTAAGGCCCACGCCCTTTTAAAATACTCATTAACACCTTTCATTTGATACCCATATCGTACAAACAAATTCTAGAGTCAGCCCTGGTCCACCTTTATGGCGATATCTCGAAAAGGCGTCTACCTATAGAACTAA
>JARSSU010016188.1:0-23673 GCA_029619165.1 Eurosta solidaginis
CTGATTGCGCCAGTTAGCCTGCCGCTACTTGTTGGACGGAAAAAACTGGTTAAGCGCCAATAAGGAAAATATGTTAGTAGTTTGGAGTCGCAACCTTCTACACTCAGAGAAAAAACGCCGCTCTTAAATCCAGCACCACCGGACTCATTCAAGCTTTTCATGTTCTTACTTTTTGGTTCTTGAAAAACGAAGGACCAGTTCTTAAAACAACAAGCTTGTGCTTGAACTGACACCATTTTCTTGAAAAGAGAACGGCTGATCTTAAAATATGAACAAATGCTCTAATAACGAGGACAATGTTCTTAAATTGAGAACAATGTTCTTAAATTAAGGTAAAGAAAAAAGAAAGGGTACAATCGTGGGCAATGCAATGTTAAATACAACATTTGGCACATATTATCAAACAGTCGTGGTGGCCCAGCGGTTATGATGTTGTGGTTGTGATCGCGTGACGCAAGTTCGATCACCGTCAAAATCTAAAAATTTTTAAAACAATTTGTTTAACATTTATTTTTCGTTCAATTATTTTTCCATTCACTTATGCACATATAATTCTCAAACTTGTTATGAAATGACTTAAGTATATATGGAGATTACATCCTCAAAAAAACAATAATTTCTCATGTTATGCATTTTTTCTTAAAATTTTGGTCTTTAATAAAAATTTTTTTGCTGTAAATGTTTTTTTATTTATTACAAAAAAAATTATTATTAATAAAAAATAAATGGGTACCTATTGAAAAAAATTCTTTCCCCTCCCCGCAAAGATCAAGCACAAAGCGTTCTTGCATTGAGAACGAAAAATGTTAAATCGACCACAAATCGTTCTCGAAGCGTGAGAACTAAAAATCTTATTTTAAGCACAAATAGTACTCGGAATGAGCACAGAAGTTTCACACATCAATGCAAAACTTGTCATAAAATACGAACGGTGTGGTTGGCAAAACTGTTCTTAAAACAAGCCCATCGGTCACGAGTTAAGAAAAACGTACTTAACAGACTTTTGTCAACGAATCTTCTTAATTTAGAACTTATTTCGTTCGTTTTAGAACGATTTTTTCTCTGAGTGCATCTACCTTCGTTCTATACATAACCTAACTCACTACTACTGAGCTAAGTTACATATTCTTGAGTTCTTGTGTAAAAAAATCGAATCTCTAGGTCATTATTAATGGAAAGGTTTTAAGAGAAGAAAGTGTTCTGCTCTCGATTTAAAGATACTAGTCTTCCATTGTTTCACTACTTTTAAAATTTTCCACGCCGTTATTGGTAGACATAGAGTCAATAAATAATAATCAGAGTCATTATCAGATATAAACATACATTTCTAAAGATTAAGTAGGTATGTGTGTTGAAGAATGTAAAGCGTGTAATGGAGATTGGAAATAGAAGAAGGGTTTTAGGTAGAGTTGAAGTTAGGTACCTTTTGTTGCTGCTGGAAACTGGTTTAAGTGCAGTCTATAGTATAAAGAGCAAAGCCAGAAGAAAATATAAGCAGAAGAATTTGCCACATACGGCCTTAACTTTTGCCCACAAGCTCTAGTGGTGAATAGCAGAGATATTAAAGGAAAAAAAGTAAGGACGGGACTGTCTTCGGCTGTGCCGAACACTTCATACCTTTCATGAATGGGGCTGAACAATATCTTATCCCATTCGTAATATCCAAATAATAGGCTGTATAAGACAGAAATATATAGTGAACAGATGTACATACCTAAGCGTTTTTAAGATAAATATAAAAGAAGGATACAAAGTTGTACGTTTTCTGTGGTCGCCATGAAAAAACCATGACCATGAATCACTTATTTCAAAAATGTAATATTATGGCGTAAGCGTAAGTATTTGATGAAATTTTAGCCGTTAAAAAGGGGGGCATAAATGATAATTTATATGGGGTATATACTATATATACCATCGATATCTATGATTTTTTCATACAACAATAAATGCATATATACGTAAGCATTTGGTGAAATTTGAAGCTTCTAGCTGTTAAAATGGGGCAGAGATTACGAAAAGTTTCTTATCTGAACAATCGGTTGTATGGGATATATACTATATACACCACCGATCTATACAATTTTTTTCAGGCAAAAATGACTACCCTATACGTAAGTATTCGGTGAAATTTCAAGCTCTCTAGCTGTTAAAATGGGGCAGTAATTATGAAAAGCTTCTTATCTGAACAATTGGTTGTGGGGGATGTATGCTATATATACGACCGATCTCATTCATTTTTCAGACAACAATATGTACAATATACGAAAGTATATGGTGAAGTTTGAAGCTTCAATCTGATAAATTGAGGAAGATATGACAAAAATACTCTTTTCTGAAAAATCGGTTGTATGGAGGATATATGTATGTATGCTATAGTGGTCCGATCCCGTCGGTTTCCGACAAATGTCTAATCGGATACCTAAATATACACGTCTCACCCAATTGTATCAAGATATCTCAAAAATTGAGGGACTAGTTTGCATACAAACAGACACCCAGACAGACGGACATGTCTAAACCAACTCATTCATCCTGATCATTTCGGTATATTTATTGGTGGGTCTATCTCTTTTTCTCTTAGAACTTACAATTTCAAGATTAGTGAAACAATTAATATACCATTTCATTTTCATGGAAGGTATAGTTATGTACGTGCTCAGTTGTTCGTTTGCAACTCGATAGACAAAAGAGCTCGCTTGTGATAGCGCCATGTAAAAAGAAAGGCAATATGCAGGGATATCGTGTAAAAAATAGATATAAATATAAGCTCATATACATATGAATGAAAGCGGCGTGCAGTTCACACAACCTATGACAGAAAAATTTAAATGAAAAGTGCATAAAAAATGTGCATAAAACAAAAGTTCGTAGAGTTAACGAGCCGAATTAAATTTAAGTTGAAAAGTGAAAATTATAAGCCTCAAAATAGAAGCTATGACAAGTTACAAACTCGTAAAAGACAAACACTTTAATTCCATTTTAATTTTTTGACAAACATACCGACAAGTAGGCGTACAAAAGCGAATTTCATGTCAAAAAGCAAATCAACAAACAACTTTGAACTCTGCTACGCAAGCGCAATAGCCTTTCACCGGCTCATACAACAACTTTATTAGCGAAAAGCGCACAACGAAAAGATAATTAAAAATAAACAAAGCTTTTGATAATATAATATTCATATTAACATAAGAATATTTGTACAAGCACATAAACCGCCAGATTGTGGCCAGAACCGTCGTAAAAAGCACAGCAGCGCCAATAAACACCTGTAGCTATGGAAATGTGTTGACATTGTGGGTATCACATGCAATTCAACAACACTGCCAAATAGCCAGCGAGATTTTGACAAATTGTACTACGACGCACAGTGGCGCCTTTTGAGTTTTTTCTTTGTAAAAATCATAACTTTTGAACCAATGAAGATATTTTAAAAATGCAAATGAAAGCTAATTATTTGAAGTTTTATTGTGTGAAAGTTCAGAATGTCACAGATACAGGGTTCCTCCAAAAAATACGTCAAAATCGAAAATTTTTAGAAAATGCAAAAACAAAATGGTTTAGTAAAAAATAAAAAAAATAAATGAGATTTGTCTTATAATGACGTATTTAAGCATTAAATAAGATAAACTAATGATTTTGATAAGATATCGTGGCACTGCCCACTTATGATAAAAAGTTGTATCTAAGTAATCACGTAATCAATAACTACCAAAATCGATAGACGTATTGTTTCTTTTAAATGACAATACTCTTATAAAACTCAAATGTCCGTTTTTGGTGCCACAATAACAAGGTGCTTCAAAATTCATCGTAAAATTTTACATATTTTTTTTAATTTACAAGCCAAATATGTATTTTATTAATAACTAAAAGTTATTGAAAGTGGTTCAATGAAATTTTATTTGAGTTAAAGATTAAACAGCCAACGAATTTTGGAAAAGGGGAGTGGCACAGCTTTACCAATTTGTACCAAACTCGATAGACGTATTGATTTCTATTAAAATTTAATAATCGTTTGAAGGCGAAATGCCTAAGCCTTAAAATAAATTTGATAAACTTTAAAGAAATGCAATAACGAAAAGTATATATTTATAAATTACTAAATTAATTAATTCTTTTATTTGAAATAAAAAATTAACTTGTACATAGATATCTTATTTTTCAATAAAGTAACAAAATTGATTATATAAATCTCGTTTTCATTATTGTGATAAGAAGTGAGAAACTTATTTTATCTTAACATAGTCATCGTCACTGGAACATATATCTAACAAAGCAACCATTTCTAAGCTATACACATCTGTAAGATCTTTTTGTGTTCTTACATACCTCATAGATGATATGACTGGATCAGAAGAGATAGCTAACATGTTGAAAAGGTCTTCGTTTTGTCTAACTGCTGATGCTTTGCAGGTGTTCATACATCTATATCTTTTGTAGTCCTTGTTCTTATATTCATGAGCTTCTTCAGACAATTCTCCTAATGGTAAGCACTGGTACTCTATTAAATCTTTTCCATGTGCTAAAATTTTATGTACCGTTGGTGTAAGTTTCTTCTCAGGATACTTTTGATGCAGCAACTTTGTAGTTTTAGATGCATATTCTCCAAATTTGGGTCCATTAACTGGTTCATGGCAGTTTAAAATATTTAAATTACTCCCAATCTTTTCACAATATCTCTATGAACTCCTGTTATGCGAGCAGTCACTCCATCGTTTTCAAAAAATCTTCTTGAGGAGTTACCATCACTTGTATTTCCGTATCCATACTTTGGACAGTCAACTCTAAGGTCAATCTCTTTATAGAATGCATCCTGAATTATTTTTTCCTCCTGTTTTGTTTCTCCTTACATGTTCTATTGTCGTCGAAAACTTCTCCTTGCTGTGGTAGTGTATAAGCCAGCTTTAAAACAAATTCCATACATCTTATCCTAGCATGCAAAAGAGATATTCCATACTCATAATTTAGTTCGTCAGTTATTGAATAATTGGACATTTCATTTAGATGTCGTATTTGTTATTAATTTCAAAACTTTTCCATCGACCATTGTTAGAAGAAAATCATGCTTTATTGTAATGACATTCCCCTCTTCAATTTCAATTATTTTTGGTTCTAATTTGGCAATTTGATTTTTTATATCACTCACTGTAGCTTTTATGCGTTCGGAAGACTCCTTCTCGTATTGAAATTATATCGGGTGACACAATATAGTTGATGACGGACGTGGATTTTTCCAATATTCTGAAGCTTCATCTTTTAGTCGTAATGGAACAATAGAGCGATAAGCATATTACTATCTGTAATTGTTTCATCGTCTATATTTATTCTTTGTTTATAATTATATAAAATTTGAATTGTTGCGATAGACGTCCTTCCATTTTCTTTCTATCATAATGTATTATAAAAAAATGTTTTCTTCCAGGCCTTCCTTTTCTTTAATGCTTGTTTCACTCGCGAATTCTCTCATAATAGCCTCAACGAAGTCCCGTCTTGACTTTGTAGATTTAAACAACGCAAATAGTTTCGAGTTTTCTAGATACATTTTAGAATTGGCTTCGAGTGTATCTGACTAAATATTAAACTGTGAACTATATTTAAAAATACTATTCACTTTATTTAAGTAACAAATTACTTAGTTCCTTAATCTCCAAAAGACGAATTATAATGTGCATTGTATGATTGATAGCTTTATATACCTACTCAAATTATTAAAACGAATTTCAGGTATACAATTCGTAACTAAAAAATGTATGTTGTTAACAAGTTCCAATAACATAAACGACCTTACGGCCGTACTGAATTATATATACCTGCTCAGGCGCGTATTTCTGCCCAAGGTTGTTTAACTTTATTTGATGTAAAAAGTGAAGTTGCAGCTGGACGCAGGTAGACTTTATGAATTTAGGTAACTAAATATTTCACAAATAACTACTGTTAATTTGACGGAGCACATATTTTAACATTTTTTTTATTTTCCATCAAGTTTTAAAAAGGGCCTAAAAATAGTCATTTCGAAAAACAGGTATATCCGCAAACTTTTACCAAAAAAAACAATATTTTTTTGTTTCATCCTAAATTAAATTATCTTTAATTGCTATACAAGAAAACGACAACCGGCCGCCTATTTACTCACAAAACCATTTTAAATACAACGAAAAAGAAGAAAAATTTCACATTTTTCCCAAGGTAAAAATTTGCCAACTTTGAGCGGCTCTACCTGGTAAACTATAATTTTCTGAAAAAAAACAGTTGTATATTCTTGATCCCTGGAAACTAAGTTCCTAAATCTATAGAAACATGTATTAGATTTAGCGAACGCTTTCATGATTTTTATGATTTTTGCCATGCTTTAACGGCAGAGGCGCCACTGTGCGACGTTGTCTCCACTGAATGCTAGAAAATTTTCCAACTTAACCTCGGCTGTAACTTGCGTTCCCACTTGCCACTTTTCCAGTGACCACGAAAAAGTCACTGCCACTGTTAAAGCACTTGTAACAGCAACAACTTCGCATATAAATCTTCTTCGATTCTTACAGAAAAATAGAGAATAGAAGTGCGATAAGAGGGGATTGTGTGAAGTATGTTGGAACTGAGCGCTGGTAGCAGAGCATGCGTAGCTCAGAGGCGCACCTCAGTGGTAATAGTAAGTCGAAATAGATAGTGTATGAAATTGTTGTGAGTAGGGCCGTAATGTAATGTCGAATTTAGCAATAAATCGATGTCTTTTCTTGTATATAATTTATGCTATCGTCATTTCTTACTTAAATCTCTGTCTCTGTAAATAAATCAATCGCTGTCAAAACTTTTATTGTGACTCAGTCACGTTAGAACGGCTGGCAACATTGGAACACAATGTTGTACACAGGGCGGGTTATGGATGTATTATTCATTGCTGACGTTGTTGTTGTTGTTGTATTAAGGACAAAAATAGTCCCGAAGGTTTTGGGTACCATTAAGGTACTTGCTCCGCCATCTCGGGAACGATTTATATGACCACATTAATCCTTCTAGGCCATACCGCCCCCACCCCCTATTCCATGAGGAACTTGGGGTTGCCAGTGCCTCCCCTGCTAAATATGTGTATGATACATTCATATTTGTAACAGGATTCCCCTCGCGTAGATGAGGTTGACAATTGGGTTGCGGAAGCTTTGAAGCTATAAAGCTTTCTATTGCGCTTAACCACCCCCCTGAATCGCATTCATTTCTGATCAGCGAGTTATCCCTTTATCTAAGGTCTGTTATTGAAGAGGTATAGACTAGTTATCGCCTTGTTATCGAATTGTTATACATTTTCTATCGATAAGAGAGGTTATTGATGTGTTATTGAACGTTTATCGCGGATTTATCGGTTTGTTGTCGCAAAAAAATTGTTTTACTATCGAAAAAGTATCGATATATTATAGAAAAGTTATCAATTTAAGTGTTACCATTTTATTATCGGTGTGCTATAGATTTGCTATAAAAAATTCGATACATTATCAAAAAGTTATCAATTGGCTTTCAAACGTTGTCAATTTGTTATCAAAGGGTGTTCGATTTTTTATCGAAAGGTTATAGTTTTTTTCCAAATTTATCCTTTTGTTATAAAAAAAATTAATCGATTTTATATTAAAAAGTTATCGACTTTTTAACGGCCTGTTTTCGATCTACTATCAACGAATCATCGCTTTTCTATGAAACAGATACCGATAAAACTTCAATATAAAATCGATAAAACATTTGTAACTCGCAAATTAACTCCACGATAACCGTCGAAGGTCAGCCAATAATAAAACAATAACTGGTCGGTATCGGTTACTACCGTTAAGAATTCCACGAAGTCCTTTTCGGGGGAAAAAATAATTATTTGCTTCTGGTACAGTTATATATAAGTTGTTGTTTAAGATCAACCCCTGAAAGAGCTGTAGATCACTTATGAAGTTTCTAGACGAACAGCTGGCAGCAGCTTACACATCGATTTTCACGTATACTTAATAAAGCCTTCTTTAAGAGGAGGAGGGAGAGAGAAGAGTCCACACCGAGGGGTGGCGGTGGAGGATGTTACATGCTCTCTTGATCCCTTCCTTGTAACCTCTTTTGTTACTCAATCGCGTCAGATTGGCTGGATGGATTTTGATGAAATGTGATTTTTCTAATAAAAGAGGCGGGTCTCTCTACCCATTCAACTTTTAAAATACCTTGTATCGTTATAACTCTAAGTATTAGATTGGGTGAGATTAAGAGAAGGCGAGAGGTGCATATGATCCACCAAGCGGAAAGCGTGGATCCAAACGCGGGGCTGCAAAGTGTCTAAGATCGTTTGTAGGTCTTACAACCTTAGACTAACAAAGTTAATCCTATCATTAAAAGATAGGACTATAGACTGATAGCGGGTTTTCTGACCGGTCACTGTCTTCGGGCATCATATGCGTTTTGATTGGGCTTGTTCAGTAAATGAAGATGTAGGAAGTGCGGGTTCGAAACGATCGAGCACGTGTTATGTTCGTGCCCTGCCCTTGCCAGGCTAAGGAGTGATACAGCTGTCTGATCTTGAAGCAGCAAGTGGCATACGTCCTAGAAAGCTTTTAGTACTTGCCATGTGGACGAAGTTATTTTATACGTAGGTCTTGGCTTTTGATGGGGTTTTTCCGTTTGTTCGTTAAACAAATTTCTGGTAATACTACAGCTTCATTCGGTCTATGTGAGGTCCTCATGAACCGGCCAGTTCAATTTAATCTAATTCTAAGTATATTGACATATTTCAACGATATTGAGTATATGGGGGTCCTAAGGCCCCAGTAAGAGCGAAATGGGGTTGTGGCTCCTACGAAACACTCGAAACAGTTTATTTTAAACCATTATAACTCTTTTTTAAAAGTGGACAATACCCAGATCAATACAACTCAGTATGATTGAGGTTTAGGGAATTTTGGAAAAAATTAGTCGTGGTCTAAACAGTTATGGAAAAGTGGAAACTGGTATTTTTGTTTTAATAACACTGAAAATATTTGGCTTGGACGAATTCAGTTCCATAAATTGATTATACTCATGGAGGTCTTGGGAATTTTGTAAAAATTCGCAGTGAAACCGACACCTGGTCCCCCAATAGAATATTTTTTTCCGTGGGGAACCAAACATGGACCATTTTGGGTTTAGATCTGAACTGCTTTGGCTTTAAACACTTTTTTTTCGAGGTGCACCAGTTTTCAAACTATTTGAAAAATTATGCTTATGGTTCAGAAACAAAAGAAGCGAAGGGAAGAGCGATATAGAAAGAGCAAGTTGGAAAGGGAGCAGAAGAGGCAGAACGAGAGCAAGAAAAATAAGAGGAGGAACTGGTATAAAGTCAGGAGGAGGAAAAAAGAGAGGTATTGGAAGAAAAAGAAAAGAGGTATATGTTGTGGAACGAAAAAAAAATCGGGCACTGTGCAATGCATCTTGTTGTTCTTTATGACGAAAGCAAAATTGTAAACAAGAGTCTATATCTATCGAAAATTCTGATCTTTCGAAATCTTAGCCGAAAAAACCGTTACATACCTGCTACCCACATATGTATGCATGAAGATAATGACACTGATAATGTTGATTGTAATCATCATTATTAAATTGCAAAAACAATCACTACAACTATATTGCAATCATGTGCTTTACCGTGTAAACAACTTCATCAGGTTTGTTGTTGTTGCACTATTATGAAGAAGAGCTACTTATGTTTTGTTACATAGAATTAGAAAAACAAAAACTATGTCACGCAACAGTTGTGCAACTTAATTTTTTCTTCTCTTGTTCTTGTTTGTATTCTTCATAATGCATATAAAATCGTTTTAGAAATTGTTGTTGCTTGAGTAAGCAACTTCTTGTTTTGTTGTATTTTTCTTTGATTTTCTGCACCGTTACTTTGCTGTAATAAAATGTGCATAAATTATGCTTTAATTTTGTTAAACTAATACAAATATGAAATGTACTAAAATTAGAATGGAATCCGACAAACGAAACTATCAAAGAATTTCTCATGTCGCGTATAAAATTCACATCTCACAAGCAATTTGCTCAAGCATGTAAAAGCTTGAAGTCATGCAATAATCATCAAAGCGACAACGATCGCATTTCAATATAAACATGTTTACTGGTTTTAGTTTTCTAAAAGAAACTTTAATTACGTATATATTTTTTTAAACTTCTTCGCCTGAACACATATCTTTGATTTAAAATATTTGTAGGCTAAAAGCATTAGCTTCGATATCAACACACGACAATCGTAAAAGGCTATGCCTATGTGAACTTTTATCGTTCTGTAATTTAGATAATGTCCAACTTATTTGTGCCAATAGAATGCTCTTAATTCATATTCTATATATTGACCTAATACCAAGCTTTTAAACATATTTTTTTTTGCTTTCCGATAGCATAGAAATTGTACACTTCAGTTACTCCATTTTCGATGCTACTATGACTCATATTTTATTTCAATTATTTGCCAAGAGGTCACTCCTATTATTAAAAAGAGAGGACTGTAGACTCATGACGGGTATTTTGACTGGATAGTGTCTTCTGGCGTCACACGCTTTTAAATTAGACTTGGTCAGTGATAGCAGATGTAGGATGTGCGGGTTGGAAGAGGAAACTATCGAGCACGATTTGTGCTCGTTGTTGTTGTTGTTGTAGCGATAAGGTTACTCCCCGAAGGCTTTGGGGAGTGTTATCGATGTGATGGTCCTTTGCCGGATACAGATCCGGTACGCTTCGGTAACACAGCACCATTAAGGTGCTGGTCCGACCATCTCGGGAACGATTTATATGGCCTTATTAAACCTTCCGGCCATTCCTCCCCACCCCCAAGTTCCATGAGGAGCTTGGGGTCGCCAGTGCCTCGTCTGTTAGAGAAACGGGATTTGCCGCTCGAAGGTGAGGTTGACAATTGGGTTGGAGAAGCTATATATTGCGCTACACAGCCTCTTGCTCGTGTACTGCGCTTGTCAAGCTAAGACTCCAGCTATTAAGAGTGAATATGCTGTCAAATCTGGAAGCGCGAGTGGCATATGTACTAGAAAGCTGCTAGTATTTTCCGAAAGGACGAAGCTACGTTATAGCAAAGGTCCTGGTTTTCTATCGTATATTTCAGATTGGTTGTTAAACAACTTCTTGTAACTCATTTAGTCCACGTAAGGTCCTCAAGGAACGGCACGTTCTACCTAACTTAACCTGACTCCTTTTCGGCAGTGCTTTCAATAACGCCCCCACAAAATTACTAGCCGGACCCGTGCGCATCTTGCGCAACAAAATACAAAAGTCTCATACCAAATATCCAGAAATCAGCTGTTCTATCAATCAATCATCTATCAATAAAAACTTACATGCAGATTCATAATAGTGCCACAGTACAAATAGATTTCTTTATATGCTAATATAGCTAAACAAAAGCACTACGACCAATAATTCCCAAAGCTCGCTAACAGCACGAAAATCCATCTTTACAACCAAAGCTTTTTTTATAGATTTGGATTCCAAACAAGAGCGAAGAAGGGACCTACACATTAAAACAGCAATTAGAAATAATATATATGATTTTCTACCTTAGAAACATCGTTCGTAATGAATTCAACAAATTTTAAGATGATATTAATCGCTTTTCCGACTTAGACCATTCTCAAAACTTGTTCTGAGATATGGCGTTTTAAATCCAGTTGTGATACACTTGGCTGCTTTCACTGAGCTATTGGCGCCAATCGGAAACCCCAAGAGGACTAAAATCGATTTCCATCAAGCCCTTCCGTCTGAGTGAGGGCCTCCTTCTTCTTCTGCTCCCATAGATGGGTTAGGGGTTCTGAGGCAGAGTATCATCTACAATCATATAACATCGCCTAGCTAGCGGAGACACAGCAGCTCCGCACCATTCGCTGAACTATGTTTATGTTGGCACTAAGCTCATCTTTAAATCTTTTTCGTTACTCTCCGTCAGCAACGCATTCATAAAACTTTTCTCTCCTATTATCCTGGAGTTGCCTTCTGTACCATATAGCAGTACAGCTACGTTTGAGCGACTTGTAGAAATTGATTTTGGCTAAAAGTGGTGCTAGATATGACCATGTTTCTAACATCAACGATATTGATCAGCTCCTTTCGTCGTGGAGGCTAAATTTTCCGAATGTGGGGCAAAAACACTTCTTTGCTCACCTTTTTATTAAAGTCGCCAAGCACTACTATTAGATCAAAACGAAGCACAGTTCGTGTTTGTGTTTCAGGTGCTTGATGAAAGCACCATTCTCCCTCTAGCCCTGCTTCCTCTTTGGTGTACGGGTACACATTTATGAGCTGTTAAGAATTTTGCCTTTTGGAGATAGCGTTCGTCCACATGTCTCATTCATCGCAGTGATGTCAACATTTGCTTTTTCGACTGGTTGATGAGTCGAAAATCGGCACCAATACAATTAAGGTATCGGACATTTGGCTTAAAGTAGTTATGCATGGCAATTTATGTAGATACTAAATAATCCACTTGATATATACACTATAATTGACCAAGCGAAAGAGAGCACTTATGGTGCAAGTGGCGTGCTCCGCCTACCACACCGATAATCCTTGGTTAAAGGTCCAGGGAAAGGAACATCAAAAATTTAGAAATAAGCTTTCAATTTAAAAAAATTAGGAATGAAAAAAAGGGTTTCTAAGCGGGATCGCCCCTCGGCTGTGATTTGGAAAACACGGCAGGTGTATTTCTGCTATTAAAAAAGCTTCTCAGTGCAAGCTCATCTGCCTTGCAGATGCCGTTCGGCGCTGCGGTAAAATATGTGGGTCCCGTTCCTAAATCACATCTGAGGTATATCGCGCCTTATGTTTATTTAATTTTTTATTTTAAGTGATACTACCAGATCAGCAGACGTTGCTCTGAACTAGCTTTTGTTTATCTGCATGACATTTATGCAGTTTTTATCTTTTACTCCACTTCCCTATTTCTCCCACCCACTCTTCCTTTTATTCGCTTTTCCCTTTCTCTCTCTGCTACTTTCTCCCTCTGCTCATTTTTGTCTCCCTCCTCCATTTCTATGTGTTCGTCCATCTTTCTCTAGGTCCCTCTACATTTTCCTCCCCCGCTCTCTCTAAATCTTTATATTCGTCTTACTCTATCTCTTTCTGCTTCACTCCCTTTTTATGTTTTTGGTTTTCTTTATACAAATTACCAGAAATCCGCTTACTAAAAATAAGTGTCCGAAATGTTAATGTACGCGAATGAAAAAAATCGCACCATAAATTAGACGTTTTCGCATAGATCGGTCCCTACCAAAAACCTATGGCATTTTCTTTTCTGGAAATAATGCCACCCTGTTGTTACTTCTCAGCTCTCTTATGAGCTTGCGTGTTTATTTTACAAATTTGTTTTTCTCTCAATAGGAATAAGAGCTATTCTGTATAGCGTCAAAATTTTAATTTAAAAGTGCAACATGAGGGTAACATTCTTTCCAGAAAAAAGAGTTCCACTAGTGTCTTAAGCTTCTCATAGTCCAGGAAATGAATGCAGTGATATCCTTCTTAAATATTATTTTTTAGAATTGATCTATGTATCTCTAGTTCACTTCTCGAAAAAAAGTATCAGGAGCTCTCTCTGATCTTGAAAATTTTAACAAAATCGGCTAAACGTAGTGGGATGGCATATATTTTGTCCAAAGTAAACTTTTAAGGCTTGATTGCAAGTACGAAGTATTTTAATCGAGTGATTCATTGTTGATGCATAGCCATCCAAGCTACAAGCTATGACTTTTTATCATATTTTAGCAATTTGACACGTCCCTATTGTAGATCCCTTGACATTAAACCAAAATTAACCGTCTCAAAATATAAACCTTTAAAGTGCGCAAAACCGTTTTTGAAAACGGAACTTTTGTGCTGATTTATAACATTAAATCGACTTTTAACGACTTTATTTGTGATCCTGTCTATGAAAAGGTGGCTTATGACTAAAAGAAAATATTTCCACTTTTTTTCTGGTTTCGATAGTTTTTGAGACGCTCTTTCACGTGGTGAAAACTAGAAAGTCCTAACTTGCTTAGAAGTGTACTAAAAATGTAGAGAAAGAAGAGCACAAATGAAAGACGAGGAAGCCTTTGGTTCCTTCGAGCCACTTTGGTGGCTGGTGAAGCATCCTCAGATTTTTTTGATAGCATTTTTTTCCGATGACAATGGAGCCAAAATATCGGTCAGAAACTGGTTTGTGCTTTGCTTTTGGGCATGACTGTTCATAATGCAAAAGAAAAACTACTAAGAAACTGAAGAAATGAATTTAACAGCTGTTTCTCGCAATTTCTTTTTTGAGTCATAAGCCACCTTTTCATAGGCCGGGTCACATTTTATAAAATTTATAGATGATTCTCAGCTGATTTGATCAAAACAGCTATATTGTTCAATATAAATAAATGTAAATACATTGAAGATGCTGCTACTGTTGACACTACAGTTATAAAAATTTTATAAAAACTCGTATTCATGACTATGCCACGCCCTACTTTGTGCGGCCTTGCTGTAGACTGAAATTTGCTTGTATTTTATTTCGCTATATTAGCATGCTTTTCATTTGCATCTTCACCGTACTTTTATACAATTTTATTATTTTCTCTTCAAGTCGTTACAGCGGACAAACAAATATGCATTTCAACTTTATGTGCATTTACAATTCTTTATGCTTTATCTCTACATTTGTATTTGAGTCTGTTAGTATGTAAGTGGCTTGCGGCATGTGGCATGTAGCATGAGGCATGCAAGTTTACATGTAAAGTTTATTGTAGTTTTCTCGCTCTCATTGTGGCATTAAACAAATGAAAATAACAATAAGCAATGATAAATGTGTAAAGCGATTTAAAAGCTACAGCTATTCATAAAAAATATGAGATATATTCCTCTTACTATTTGAGTTTTGCGTAGGCTGAATTGCTCAATACGCTTAGAGTACGATATAAGCGCGAACTACTTTCCAGATCTCTAATAGCAGTTAAATTTTTCAACGAATTGAAGTTCGCAGAAAGAAAATGTTGACTATAAGGAAAAACAATGGGACGTAAGCTAAATAATTAAATTTCGTAGAAATGCCTTGTACATCTAGGTGTTTTTATACTCAGTTGAGCAGAGCTCACAGAGTATAATAACTTTGATTGGATAACGGTTGGTTGTACAGGTATAAAGGAATCGAGATAGATATAGACTTCCATATATCAAAATCATCAGTATCGAAAAGCGAAGCGGCCACCGTGGTGTGATGGTAGCGTGCTCTGCCTATCACACCGTATGCCCTGGCAAAGCTACATCAAAATTTTCGAAATAAGATTTTTCAATTAGAAGAAATTTTTCTAAGCGGGGTCGCCCCTCGACAGTGTCTGGCAAGCGCTCCGATTGTATTTCTGCCATGAAAAGCTCTCAGTGAAAACTCATCTGCCTTGCAGATGCCGTTCGGAGTCGGCATAAAACATGTAGGTCCCGTCCGGCCAATTTGTAGGGAAAAATCAGAGGAGCACGACGCAACTTGGAAGAGAAGCTCGGCCTTAGATCCTTCGGAGGTTATCGCGCCTTACATTTATTTTTTTTATTTTCAGTATCGAAAAAAAATTTGATTGAGCCATGTCCGTCCGTTCGTCCGTCCGTTAACACGATAAGTTGAGTAAATTTTTAGGTATCTTGATGAAATTTGGTATGTAGGTTTCTGGGCACACATCTCAGATCGCTCTTTAAAATGAACCAAATCGGACTATAACCACGCCCACTTTTTCGATATCGAAAATTTGGAAAAGCACAAAAAGTGCCATAATTCATTACCAAAGACGGATAAAGTGATGAAACTTGGTAGGTGAGTTGAACTTATGACGCAGAATAGAAAATTAGTAAAATTTTGGACAATGGGCGTGGAACCGCCCACTTTTAAAAGAAGGTAATTTAAAAGTTTTGCAAGCTGTAATTTGGCAGTCGTTGAAGATATCATGTTGAAATTTGCAGAACGTTACCCCTATTACTATATATATGCTTAATAAAAATTAGCAAAATCGGAGAACGACCATGCCCACTTTAAAAAAAAATTGTTTTAAGTCAAATTTTAACAAAAAATTTAATATCTTTACAGTATATAAGTAAATTATGTCAACATTCAACTCCAGTAATGATATGGTGCAACAAAATACAAAAATAAAAGAAAATTTCAAAATAGGCGTGGCTCCGCCCTTTTTCATTTAATTTGTCTAGGATACTTTTAATGCCATAAGTCGAACAAAAATTTTACAATCCTTGTGAAATTTGGTATGGGCTTAGATTCAAGGACGATAACTGTTTTCTGTGAAAAAGGGCGGAATCGATTGAAGCCACGTCCTTTTTTTATACACAGTCGACCGTCTGTCCTTCCGCTCGGCCGGTAACACGATAACTTGAGCAAAAATCGACACATATTTACTAAACTCAGTTCGTGTACTTATCTGAACTCACTTTGTATTGGTGTAAAAAATGGACGAAATCCGACTATGACCACGCCCACTTTTTCGATTTCGAAAATTACGAAAAATTAAAAAAATGCCATAATTCTATACCAAATACGAAAAAAGGGATGAAACATGGTAATTGGATTGGTTTATTGACGCAAAATATAACTATAGAAAAAACTTTGTAAAATGGGTGTGACACCTACCATATTAAGTAGAAGAAAATAAAAAGGTTCTGCAGGGCGAAATTAAAAGCCCTTGGAATCATGGCAGGAATATTGTTCGTGGTATTACATATATAAATAAATTAGCGGTACCCGACAGATGATGTTCTGGGTCACCCTGGTCCACATTTTGGTCGATATCTCGAAAATGCCTTCACATATACAACTACCACCATTCCCTTTTAAAACCCTCATTAATAATTTTAATTTGATACCCATATCGTACAAACAAATTCTAGAGTCAGCCCTGGTCCACCTTTTTGGCGATATCCCTAAATGGCTTCCACCTATAGAACTATGGCCCACTCCCTCTTAAAATACTCTTTAATACCTTCCATTTGATACACATGTCCTACAAACACATTCCAGGGTTACCCTAGGTTCAAAAAATATAAAAAAATGTGTTTCAGCGCCCTGCAAAAGCAGCGAAGTTTAATTTTATCTGTATTCTATATCTACTCCACGTTTTTCCCTTTCGCAGTGCAGTAAATACTAAAAAAGTTATTCGTTTTTTACTCAGAATGACATATAAATCTGTTTGTAATACCCTTATATTAGCTTCATCTGTATGTTTATTTGTATGTAACCGAATCCTATGGACTCGTTTTTGACCCACTTCAAATGAACGGATTGAATTCAAACTTTGTACACCTATCAAAGACTAATGACAATGTAATAATTTGATGGTGGGGTGACATAAGGTCAACGGACACAAGGTCAGTAGATCGTATGACCACTTAAACTGACCATAAGGTCAATTTTAACTTTATACACGTATCAACGACCGATGACAATAGAATAATTTGGTGGTGCATTGACTTAAATTTAAGGGACATAAGGCCAATTGACCGCACGAACACTTACTGGCATTTAGGCCAGTCAAAACTTTACACACATATTGAGGGCCAATGAAAATGCGATAATTTAATGCCAGAGTGACATAAGGTGAACGGACAAAAAGTCAACTATCCAATTAAAATTGCCATAAGATCAATTGAAACTTTGCACACGTATCAAGGGCCTATGAAATAAATCGATGGTGGGGTGGCATAAAGTCAACGGAGGTAAGGCCAATTTAGTTTATGGGCATATGAATTAGTCATAAGGTTAAATTGGCCCTAAGATGGGCGCGGTTCATGAATTCAATTCCCGAACAAAGCAACATCAAAAATTTAGAAAACGGATTTTCCAATTAGATAAAAAAAATTTAAATTGGCGTCGCCCCTCGGAAGTAATTTGGCAAACACTCCGAGTATATTTCTGCCATGATAAGCTTCTAAGTCAAAAATGTATCTGCCTTGCATCTGCCGCCATTTCCTAGTCGTGCGATAGATATTGTTATCCAAATCGGTTCCGAAAATTAATTGATACCAGAAGATAGCTAGTATGTCCATCGTGAGTCTTAAGTCTTCTTTGTTTAGATATATGAGCAAATTTTTGAATCTAACGTCGTGGGATTTGCACATGATTTTAGAAACTATGCAGCCCTGCGCTTCTGTCCTTTTTTGTTTTGATTTATACCAAACGGATTGGAACGTCTTCCATCTATTAATACATTGAAAACTACGTCAAACAACATAATAAATTTTCTGAGCGAATTATCTCATTCCATCAGAATTTATGATGAACTGTGTCGTGAACTACGTTTAGACAACTAACGTTTTGAAGTTATCTAAAGCTCGGTCAGGAGTTGAAGTTAAACCACAACAGGGGCAACTTCATCAGAAACAAATAGTTTCGGGCTTTTTGAGAAGAGCTTCGTCGGGTTCTTATCTGTAAAAACCTATACCGATACGTTATTGCTTTATTAAAAACAAAAGTAAGGCACCGTAACCTCCGAAGAGATTTTAGGCCGAGCTTCTTTTCCAATTTGCGTCGTGCTCCAAATACTGCTCAGATCAACCCCACTTAGAAAAATTTTCTTTTAATTGAAAAAAACTTGTTTCTACAATTTTGATGTTGCTTTTCCTGGGACGTGAACCCAGGATCTTTAGTGTGGTAGGCGGAGCACGCTACCATCACACCATGGTGGTCGACTTTGATTATCGTTGGCGAATTTTTTTGTCGAGTTGACGGTTTGTTATCGGCTAGTCAACCACAGTTATCCGCTTTCTATTGATTTCTTATCGGCTTGTTATAGACGGGTGACAGATGTTTCATCAGTTTTATATTGAAGTTTTATCAATATCGGTTTCATAACAAACCGACGAGTACTCGATAATATATCGATAACGAATTAGTGACTTTCCGATAAGAAATTGATAACTTTGCTATGTCAAATCGACACCATTTTGATAACAAATATTTTTTCGATAAACAAATTTGTAGCACACCAATAACAATTTGGTCACTTTTCGATAGCGAATGGATAACTTATGGATAACCTTTCTATAAAAAAATCGATAACTTTTTGATAAGAAATCGGTAAATATTCGATAGATTTTCGATAAACAATCGATGAATTTTTGATAGTAAATAGATAGGAAATTGTTTATAAAACAAATACAAAAAATCAGAAAATCCTATGAAATGCATCCCTGTAAAATGCATATATGTACAACAACTATGTTTTTTCAAATTTTCAACGTTGAGTTCAGTTCCAAAATAAACTTCGTACTAGTAACAACGTGTTTTATATTTATTCCGAGCTTCGCTGTAAGTATACGCGCAACAGGTTATGGGCCCAGAGCCTTGTCGGAATAATATTTAAAACGTTTGGAAGTTATCGCGTGTGTCGCAAAAGAGACTTGAATAGAACTGTGTGAAAAATAAAAAATAAAATGAGTTCGCTGTATCAAATAGAAAAGTTGGACGACGCCAACTATGATACGTGGTGTATACAGATGCAGTGCATCCTCGTGCATTCGGACATTTGGAGTGTAGTGAGTGGCGAATTTGTGAAGCCGACGATGCCACGTTAGAAGCCAAATGGAAGAGCGAAAATGAAAGGCATTAGCTATGATTATATTGTGTTTGAAGCCATCGCAGTTGGGCTATGTGAAGTATTATACCAATGCTTTAGATGCTTGGCAAAAATTAAAAAGTGTATACAAGCCAAGCGGTCCAATTCGCAAAGTTACATTGTATAAAAAGTTATTAAGCCTGAATATGTGTGAAAATATAACAATGGCAAAGCATATTCAAGAGTTTGTGTGCATTTCTGAGAATTGGCAGAATTGGATATTAAATTAAACGAAGAACTTTTAGTTATAATTTTGTTGTCCAGTTTGCCACGAAGTTTCGAGAACTTCGTGATCGCAATGGAGACGCGTGACAGTTTCCCCACCTTCGAAGTTCTAAAAATTAAATTGCTAGAAGAGTACGATCGTCAAGTACAGTCAGAGGGGCAGCATAAAAGTGTGACAAGCCACAAGTGTTTTCTAGCGACTTCGAAAGGGGAAGGTAAAAATCAAAATAGAAAATTCAAACGGAAAATGCTTAATTGTGGTAAGCGTGGACATATAGCGTCAAAATGTAAAGCACCGAAAAAAGACAAGCAGAGTGAGAAGAGTGAGCAGTGTTCGTTCGCGACGCTGGCAGCAGCCGATGTCTCAAGCATCAAACGTTCGTCGTGGTGTCTTGATAGTGGTGCGTCGACTCACATATGCAGTGAGAAAAGTATGTTTATATCTCTTAAAGAGAGCAAAGAGAAAGTGATGTTGGCATCAGAAAAGTACTTAGAAGCTACAGTGTAGGAAGTGTTTTGATTAAAGCAAATTGTAACATTGTTTTAAGAGACGTATTATTTGTACCAACAATGGTAGGCAATTTCATTTCAATCGGCAAAGCCATAAGCAATGGTGTGCGTGTAAATTTTGATAAACAATGCGCGATTATAAGAAATGAAAAAGGAAATATTGTGCTAAGAGCAGAGAAGAGAATAACTTGTATATATTTGAAAGCGAAATGTGTGTACAAAAGTGTTTCAGTGCAGTAGAAGAAAATGCAATGATGTGGGCATAAACGATATGGCCATCTAAATTTTCAGAGTCTGCAAGAGCTGTGTAGCAAGAGAATTGTTAATGGTATAGAGCTAAAAACACTACCTAAAGACATAAATTGTGACGTATGTATGAGAGCAAAAATATGTGTAAAGTCGTTTCCGAAGTTAGCGATAATAAATCGCAGAATTTGTTAGATGTGGTACACTCAGATGTGTGTGGGCCTATGCCAAAATTGTCACTTGGTGGAGCACGTTACTTCGCGACGTTTATAGATGACAAATCTAGGCGAATGTATGTGTATTTTCTCAAAACGAAAGACGAAGTGTTTGAGAAATTTAAATTATTTAAAAGCTTAGCAGAATGCCAAACAGAGAGAAAAATAAAAGTGCTAAGAACTGATAATGGCAAAGAGTATGTGAATCGCGAATTTGATAATTTTCTAAATGATTGCGGCATCCAGAGGCAATTGACTGTTCCTTATACGCCTCAGCAAAACGGTGTCGCAGAGCGAGCTAATAGGACAATAGTAGAGATGGCTCGTAGTATGTTAGTAGAAGCAGGTCTCAATGAAAATTTGTGGGCAGAAGCTGTTGCTACTGCAGTGTATTTGCGAAATCGATCGGTAACCAAACAATTAGTAAACAAAACTCCATACGAGGTGTGGACAGGCAACAAGCCGAATGTTAGTCATTTAAGGGTGTTTGGTTCAAAAGCAATTGGGTTAGACAAGAGTCAACAGAATAAATTTAGAGAGCGGGGAAAAGAGTATATTTTTGTAGGCTACTCTTTAACATCAAAAGCGTATAGACTGTATGACTGCGAAGAAGAAGAATAGTTGAGAAACGCGATGTGATGTTCGATGAAAAGGTATTAGGTAGAATGAAAGCGAAAGAGACAGAAATGGTAACATTGACACAAATGAAATAAGAAGCAAATTACAACAACCATCAAATGCAGGCATGCTTAACGAACGAAACGATATCATTTCGTTACGATAATCAACGTTAATAACGAAACGAAGTCATTTCGTTTCGTTTATTAACGTAAGAACGACAAATTAACGTAATTTGACGATCTTAACGTTAATAAACGAAACGAAGTGACTTCGTTTATTAGCGTTGATTATCGTAACGAAATGATATCGTTTCGTTCGTTAAGCATGCCTGATCAAATGAAACCAACAACAAAGTTCGTATTGAGGAGGAGCAATACGAAACAGCATCGGAAGCAGAGAGCGACGTTAGCAACGAAGAAGCAGGAGTGCAATGCAACGAAGGCTGCGTAAATGAATGTTTGACTGACGAAGAGGAAGGGGAAGACCGAAACGTATACATACTGGTAATGTTGGTCGTCCGCGTAAAGAGTACCATGTTGTTAATTTTGCAAACGATAATCGTGTTAAAATACCGCTGAGCGTAAGAGAAGCATTGTCTAGCGAAGTAGTGAATGCTGGCAAGAAGCAATGAAAAAGAGTATGACTCTTTAATGAAAAACAACACATGGGTGCTAGTTGATTTATCTAGTGGTAAGAAAAAAATTGGTTGCAAATGGGTATTCAATTTGAAAAGGGATCAGCAGGAAATATAGAACATATATACAAATCGCGGTTAGTTTGCTAAAGGGTGTAGTCAGCAATATGGTATAAACTACAATGAAACGTTTTCGCCTGTGGTTCGTCATGCTACTGTACGTATGTTGTTCGCGTTGGCGGGCAGAGCTTGAGCTGCATATGCATCAGCTTGATGTCTCAACAGCATATCTAAATAGTGATTTAGATGAGGAAATTTTTATGGAGCAACCAGAAGGGTTTGTAAGCACAAAATACCCAAAACGCGTATTAAAGCTTAAAAAGGCGATATACGGCCTTAAGCAATCAGGTCGCCAGTGGAATCACACGTTAGATGAAATATTGAAAAATATTGGGTTCGAAGCTTGCGTTAATGAACCATGCTTATATAAGAGAAAGACGGCGATAATTACAATTTGATTGCGGTATATGTAGACGACATTATCGTGGCTTGTTCCAGCGAAACAAACTTATAAAAATAAAGCGACAAATTGCAAACAATTTTGAGGTTGTAGACAAAGGCAAAATAAGACACTTTCTCGGTATGGAAATAGAACGCATGGAAGTGTAGGCCTATTTCAGTTGGTCATACTCAATACGTTCAAAACATGCTGCGTCAGTATGGTATGGAGAAGTGTCGTAGTGCATCTACGCCATTAGATCCTGGGTTTAAAGTGCATTGTGATAAAACAGAGTGCGAGAAAGTAGATACTACTGAGTATCAGTTACTTATCGGCGCATTAATGTACCTGGCGATAACAACAAGACCTGACATTTGCATTCGGTCAGCAAGTTGGCACAACGAAACCAAAATCCGCACATTGAGCATGAGACAGCAGCAAAGCATATATTAAGGTATCTTTCTTCAACCAAAGATTTGAAGCTTGTTTACAAAAGACTGGTAAGCAAGCCGAAGGTTATGTAGACGCAGATTGGGGTGGCAACACAGAAGACAGAAGATCATCACCGGTTATGTATTTACATTGGCAGGCTGTGTATTTTCATGGGAAAGTAAGAAACAATCAACAGTTGCACTAAGCATACCGAAGCTGAGTATATGGCGTTAACAGCAGTGGCAAAAGAAGCAGTATATTTAAAGAAATTTGCTAGCGAGATTGAATATTGGCAAGAATGAAGGACCATGACTATATACGGCGATAATTTAAGTTCACATTAATTGGCGAAGAATCCGGTTTACCATAACCGGAGTAACATATCGATATCCGATTTCATTATCTACGAGATGTTGTAAAAAATAAATGTAATCAATCTGAATTATATTAGCACAGATAATATACCAGCAGGATATTTTGACAAAGAATTTATGTAAAGTAAAGCATGTTAAACTAGTAAATTTGCTTGGATTGAAATAGTATTTGCTTTTGAGATATATAAAAAACTATAATTGTTGAGGAGGAGTATTGGAACCTGGCAATCCTATGAAATGCATCCCTGTAAAATGCATATATGTACAACAACTATGTTTTTTTCAAATTTTCAACGTTGAG